>JAYJMB010007127.1:0-10474 GCA_036873735.1 Pouteria campechiana
ATAACAATTTATTTAGGCACCCAAATCAATTTTCTACCATTATTTTGCAATTTTCTCATAGTACAATCATAAGCAATATGTCCATATTTATGCAAAACTAAGAGTGCCCTTTATGAGGATGAAAAGTTTTCCTTTTGAAATTTACAATTTGATTTTGATAATTTATGTACTTATGTTCTAACTGATTGATTTCATGTCTCAAAGAAGTACAACATTGCTCTAATTTTAGATTTTCATCCAACGATTTCTTTGAGTTGTTTTTCAGAAGGTTATTTTTAGCTTTCATGTTTGAACACTCATCAAAAAGAATTCTAAATTCCAATTGCAATCTAAGAATCACTTCTTTCTAAGTTTGAAATTAGTTTTTTCAGTTTTACATATTTTTCAGTTATCAATTTTGATTCATCAAGAAGTTCAATATGTTCTTATTGTAGTTCAAACAAAAAATCTCCATAATGTACCTCATCTAAAGCATTGTCTTCCTTTTCTTCATCTTCATGTGCCATCAATCCAATATGACATTCCTCATCTTTAGATTTAGATTCTACAGAAATGGATGAGTCACTGTCACACCATGCTTCAAAACTCTGAGGCTTCTAACTTTTCTTTTTGTCCACTTCCACCATAGTTATGGTATTTGAATTCCTCTTCTTCCTTCTTGAATGAAGTTTCAGTTTTAAATTTTTTATCACCTTTCTTATTTTGAATTCTATGAGCAGCTGCAAATCTGTTTGAAGGAATTTTCTGAATTAGCGAGTTAGCATAGCAATTTCTTCATCTTCTTCATCTACATCAAGATCAGACTGATCAAAATTAGCTTTTAAACCAACAGATCTCTTACCTTTTGATTCAATTTCATTCTTCTTGATGATATGCTCATGTGATAGCAATGATCCTATGAAATCATCAACCGTTAGCTTTGAGATGTCCTTTGCTTCTTTGATTGCAGTTACTTTTGCTGTCCAAGCTTTAGGTAAAAATCTAAGTATTTTCTAAACTTCTTCCTTCTCAGTAATATCCTTTCCAAGACCTTTCAATGCATTGATGATCTTGGTAAACCTGTGATTCATCTCAGCAATGGATTCATTAGGAAGCATTGTAAATAATTCATAATCATGCATTAAAAGATTTATTTTTGTCTCTTTAACTTGAGATGTGCCTTCATGGGTTATTTGAAGTTTCTCCTAATGTCTTTTGCAGTTTTACAATTTGACACCCTTTCAAATTCTGCTTCAGAAATAGCACAACACAAAAAGCTTTTAGCATGTTCATTTGCAAAGCTTTTCTCTTTCTATTCAATTGTCCAAGTACTTGTCTTACCTACCAGGGTTGTAAAACAATCTTCAATGATGCACCATATAAACATGTTAAAACCCATCAAAAAACATTGCATTCTTAATTTCCATATAGTATAATTATCTCCAGTTAGATATGGAGGTCTATTTGCAGATAATCCCTCTAGAAAGCTTGCAGGTCAAAAAGGAAATCCACTACTTCCATTTTCATTTTTGACATTATTGTCATTGCCACTTTCATTGGTGCTTCAAAAAGCCATAGAAGATCACTTTGATCAAAGAAAGCTTCAATACCACTTGTTGGTCTTGTGCTATGATAAAAACATAAAGTAAGTGAAAATGATTTGAATACAATGCACCAATAATTAGATAAAAATAAGAACACAAAACTTATAGTGGTTCGGCACTCTACTTACTCCACTCTCCAAGTCAAAATCCTAGACTTGGGTTCCACTGGTCAACTTAATCCCAAAGTTACAAGTGGCATAAATTTTCTATTCTATGGATTTCCACTTCTAGGTAACAATATGGATGAATCACTTACACACCCTGTAATGATTCAAATATCTCTTGGTTTGCATCTCAAACCAATGTACAATTTGCACAATGAAATAAATAATATAAATCTTACAACCAGTATAGATCTCAGGTGACTTCACTACTTCATATTACTTCAGTCTTCATACACCTGCAAAACAAAGGTTTCACTTTTTTGGTAATCCTGAATTCTTGATTCTCTCTCTCACAATCGCCTTCAAGATTTCTCACTTTGAAGTCACAAATATTCTTCAACATATCTCCCATTAAATAGACATTCAACTACTGGGAGATAATCTCTTAAAAGAGGTTGAAGAGGTCAAAGAGGCTTGAAAATTGGATCTTGTAACTGCTAGCAATGGACCAAAAACCACCAACATTTTACTAAAAACCGTCGATGTTTTTCTTCATAAGAAAATCTGTCGAGGTTCAACCTTTCTAGATTAGTCCCTGACTCCAAATCAGTCAAGGTTGAACATCACCTGATTCAAAACTGTTGACATTTTGACATAAAATGTGCATGGATTTTACCAAAAACTTTAACTAATTTCCAAGTCAATTGAGTGCATTCTTCAACCTATTTTGAAACCTGTTTACATTCATTCCATCAAATTATTCACACACATAATTATATACACATCAATCCATACTTTTGATAATCAAAGTACAATTACAAACACTCATTTACATCAATCCACTCTACATAAAAATGTGTATCAATCCACATAAAACACATCACTTATTCATTAATGTTTGTTCATCTTCAAAATAGGAGTCAAACACCATATATTCTTGATGTTTCTAAAATGTACATTCAACTGCTTTGGATTTGAATTGAATTGAATTCATGTTTCTGAACTAAATCATTATGAAAATTTAAATTGATATGTAAAATAACTAATCTTTAATATAATTATAGTCCCAAGGCATAGTCAAGCCTATTTGGGAAACCCCATGGTTTAGGGTCTTAAGTAGGCATTCCATGCATAGCCATTCCTTTTATAATTATCATTAAGGCTTGAATCCCCAAGATTGAAACAATTAACAAAATAACTTAAATCTTTATGAATGCTTAAAAGATATGATTATATCATGAATTACTGCATCTTATTTATTGTTCCCACCATTCATAACCATGATGCTTGCAAAAATGTTTGAGAATATAGATTTTGAAATCGTATAATGAGAAAAATTCAAATAATAAATAATAATATGTTTCATCTCAAGCTGTTTTCTGTAATTCTCGCATTATCTAGAGCATCCTTTAGTATTTTGATCTGAACTTTCTCATACGGACTCAAGATGGCATGTTATTGATTCCATGGATAGATAATTTCAAGGGCTACATCTTTCATGTTGTCATTTTTCCTAAATCAGCTCTATCTTGAGTCCTGAGCCCTCAAAGTAACACCTTGCTATAGATGAACTAGCAGACAAAGTATAGCTCTAGAGATAGTTGCACTATTTTAACAATAACATTTTGATACAAACTTAGAATTAGGTGATTTTTAATGCATTAGAAAGATAATAACAAAGTCTACAACTTTGATGTTGAACATAGTTTTCAAATATGACCCTATTAGTACCAGAATTTGCCTAAAGGTGACACCTTATGTTGTAATCTTCAGTTTCTCTTTTTATAGCCTTTGATATCTAAAATAGAAACAATACTAAGTGTTTATTACATATAAAATGATATGTTTGTAATAATTAAAATGATTTATCAGTCATCATGATTAAATGAAAAATATTGAATAGTTATAAGGGGTAGAATAGGTTAGAAACTGAGAATCAGAATAATCTAGGAATAATTGTTTCTTAGTGAGCTTCTTGAAAAATTATAGAATAAGAAATTATGAAAATTAGGTTTTGCATCTCATGAATCAAGATGAAGAAAGTAAAATATGTTCAATTTCAAAGTAAGTGATCATACCTTAGAAAGGCACACAGTTAAATATGAAAGGTTAGGAATTAATGCAATACATATATGACGAGTCTATATTGTGGTCTATTGCAAAAATTCCCTAGTAAGCAAAGCCTATGTTGAAAATTGAAATATAGTTCATTAGAAGATTTGTTTAATTAATGAGGTGCAAATATTATGATATGAATTAAAAGAGCATTTTCATAAAACACCCTAAGATCAAGCATTGAAATTTAATTAGTTTTGATGATCCAAAGTTTACGTTAGAAGAGATCAGAATTCCTGAAGATGTATCTGAAAAGTTGCTGATTTCTAAGCATGTCAATTCGAGGAACTTGAGAAAGCCTAAGAAATATTCAATTCACATGTGTATCATATAAAGGTGTGCTATGCAAAGAGATGAGAAATATTGAGCACCTTTCTTTAGAGATGTGAAGCACTTTGTCTTCTAGTTTGTCTATTGTAAGTAACAGATGAAGTTCTTTTCTCACTGTTTACTAGACAAAATAGCATTGTCTATTGGTTTGTTTGTTGTAAGTTACAGACAACTCTTGATAGCCTAGACAAGGTTTCTACACAATAGATGAATTGACTTCATTTATTGCTTTGTCTATAGAGAGCTATAGACAAATCTAGAAGGCGTAGACAGATAGTACCTTGATATTTATATTTCTCAATCTACCATCCTAAGAAAAGAACATAAGAAACTTAGGTTGTATAAAGCATCACCTATTGATCAAAATGATAGAAATCCCAATTTGAATTAAGAAAAATTCAGTGTTGCCATCTTTAAACAACATCAAGAAACTACAAATTAATGAGAAAAACAAATATAACAACTAGTATCATGCATTATCATTGAATGACTGAAAGAATGTGTGTTTGTCAACTTATATGATTAAAACTTGGTATTTTCATTCTTAAAAAGATGTGGCAATGTTTCTTATGCAATTTCTTTGTGAAATATGACTGTCAGTTCAGTGTTCTTTGTGAGAATTATGATTTTAGTGCATTCTTAAAATGATATATGAATTGATGCATGCTTGACTATTTATATATCTTCAAAACATCAATTACAATTTGGATGTTGCTTATGACATGAATTTGTTCTTTATATTACTAAAAACTAATTTTATCTCATGCTCTTAGTTATGCTTTGTAGAGGACCAAGAACCCAACAATACAGGAGGAGAAATAAGTAGATTTGTGAGTCATAACCTTTATACAAAAGGGGGGAGTGTTTGGAATAAAAGAAGACATGGGAAAGAATGGACTATGCTTTATATGCTTTGTGTGGGTTGATAGAACAAAGGATAGCAAAATATTTTGGATGAAAGTATTGATCCTATACCATTCCATTCTAAGAGAAGAATAGAGTCATGCTCTTGACATGCTCCTGATTGCATTAACCCATCCTATCTTCTAGTTATTAAGGGAGCGACTTATCTCATTCATGTCATACGCCCTTTTATTGCTAACAAAAAGGGGGAAAAATATAAAAAGGCTTATTTAAGAAATTGGGATGGTATTAGGAAGGAAGGACGCTTGTCTTGAATTGCATCTAAGAGAAGAATAGAATCATACATCATGACATGCCTTTATCAAACTCCATAGGATTACACATTCTAATTAGATAGGAGAAGTTTGCTATTGGCTCATTAGCATGACCTTTAAATGTCACAAGTCTTCAAGTTTTATCATCATCAAAAATGAGGAGAATGTTGGGATTACAATATGATGTGGATGATAACAAAACTTGTCTTAAGACTTGATTTACGTTAATGATGCTTCTAGTATAGAAAGCTCGAAATGTAGAAAGATATGCTTGAAATATGCATGCCTAATTAGAATATCATACATCTTGATATAAGTATAGAAGAGAAATCATATTGATCCATATTGCTTTCAACCTTATTTATCATACCTTAGATCATATGTTAAAAGTGTTTTAAAGAGATATCTTCTTGAATGAAAAAGAATGATAGCTTAAATAAATTTATAAATATAAAATCATAATTAAAAGTATATATCCATGCTTTACAACTTATGCAAATTTTATATGGATTATTATATTATGATAAAAAATACAATATGTGATTGATCCATGGTCTACAACTTGAAAACTCATGTGGGAATAAACATATTTTGATAAGTGTGCTTCATAGAAGATATTCTTTATATGAAAAAACAAATTATGCTTAAATGATTTATTCATACTCTAACTCATGTATATTATATGTGGATAAATGTATTTTGATTTATAATAAAAAATATCAAGTTAACAATTTGGCAAAAGTGCAGAAATTTCCAAGTGTATATTCACTGCTACAATACTTTTGCTACAGTGCTGCTATAGTGATAGATGAAGTTGAAACATCAGAAGAAGCAGCAAGCAAATTGCTACAATAATTTGCTATAGTAATTTTTTATAGTAACCGAGAGATGAAGTAGAATCATCAGATGAAGTAGCAACAACATACAAATTGCTATAGTAATTTGCTATAGTACCTACTACAGTAACCGATAGACGAAGCAGAAGCATCAGACGAAGTATAAGTAGCAGATGAAGTGCTATAATGATTTGCTATATTGGCCTGCTACAATAACTCTACTATAATGCAACAAACAAAGCTTCATCAGCAGACAAAGTAATGAACAAAGCGGTGTGGTGCTACAATGATCTACTACAGTAATTCTGCTACAATAACCAATAGACAAATAGTTGCCTGCTACTTACTTCAGATAAAGCGGAGCTACAGTGATTTACTACAGTAACAGTGCTACAGTAATGGTGCTATAATAAAAAGTCATTGTTTTCAAATGTGTCAGAGATTTAATGCTCTGCAGAAAGCTTTCCACTTTGGTGCAATCGTCTCCTTTTCTGTCAAGAACGAGTTGCAGACTTTCTAACAGATTAAGAGCCAATCAGAAGACAATACATTCCAATGGGAGAAAACCTCAAATCTTCTTCTACATTAATGCTACTCATCAAATTTTAGGCTATGCCCTAAGTAGAGATTAAAGGGAAATCTTATGTTTGGACCATATGGGCCATAAATCGATTAGATTAACCATCTAATTAGATAGTTATTGAAGTTAATTGCATACTAGTTATGTGATGATAACATTGATATGCCCTGCCTTTCAAGGTGTGACTTATCATTTTACACTGAGATTTCACCTAAATTTACCCACTTTTAGGGTGGGGTGCTCGAGTCCCATTGTGGAACAGATAGCATATCCCCTAAATTATTAGGGTTTAACCTGTACAATTATTTATCAAAATTAATATCCCCATAATGTAAATTCTAAAACACACACACTTACCCATAGACCAAGATCTAGGTAGAATCATGACGGTAGTAAACCCAATTAACTAATATATAATTCATCTACAATTACAATTACCTTATTATGACATGCCATTCCATCTATTATACATCAATGGAAATCTATTAAATACAATCAACTAACTACCAATACATAGTGAAATTTATATTTACAATTCATAATATCACAATGAATAAGTCTTCAATCTTGCTCAACAATCTCAATCCATATTTGGAAAATCTTCACCTGGCCTGTCAGCTAAAAAAATAAATAAGAAGGCATGAGTCCAGACAACTCAGCAAGTAGAGATATAATAACAAAATATAATCAATAATCCACATACATTATATTTAATTTCAACAATATACTAAATTCATGCTCAATATTGTCGTATCTCAAACATTACCACTTCATCATTACAATTATCAAATTCCATAAATTACACATACTATTCAATGGCATGTTCTTCATTCCTTTAAATAAACAACCATACATATGAATAATAATCATACGACGAACATCAATAACCCAAACTAAGGGATACCCATTATCCCAACAAATTAAATACACCAATCTTCAACACATATGGGACATTCACAATCCCCAACCAAAACAACCATGCCTGGATACAATTAAATGGGATTTTCATCCCCAAACATACAATATAATTAATCAAGGATGGACACCTACTTACCTCAGGTTATTAGCTCCCAACCATTCCTTCAATTCTACACCTTTTCATCATTTTCAAATAATCCTGTACAGGGTAATAATCCCATTCCTTACACACATAACTTGAATTGATTTCTTCCAAACTAATGAATATGATTTATGGCTAAACCCATATCTCAATAGAAAATCTCAATTAATTTCCATATTTAATTATATGGAATCCAAATCTTTATACAATATAATTATCATGCCATTAACCTCATTGATCAAAATAAACTAGTTAGTTAAGTCCTCAACGCCCCCAATTTGTCACTTAATCATTTTAAAGTCAAAATCCTTTTTAACCCAATTTGGGCTTTTGTCCAAAAATCAAAATTTTCATTCCCAAACAACTCAAACAAATCCCAAAAAAATTTAATTCATGTCTTAATCATTTTTTCCCATAATTATTACTTATAAACTACTAAATTGGGCAGAAATTACTATTCATAGATTGGGTAGAAACCCAAGTAAGCCAAATCCATAGATTATTATCTCCAAATCATAATAAGAAACCCATACAACTATTTCCCCAATGATTTTCATATCAAATTCATCATTTTTTCCAAAACTTTTCTGTTCATAGAAACCCTAATAACCCCAAAATACAATTTTTATGCCCAAATCCATTCTAACATATTATTAAGCATAGTTAAATGATTTTCCCCATGATTTATACAACATACATCATGAAATTTCTCCCAAAAATCATTGTTCATGGAATTTATGAAAACCTAGCTAAGCAAAAATAGAAATTTGGATGGGAAAAATCATCCTACCAGAGATTCCCAGCATAACTTCCATTCATGAACAAAAATCCAAGCCCAAAGTTCCAAGTAGCGTCATCCATTTGTACCAAACAGTGTCTTTTTCCCCAAACCATGAACCCAACAATTGGGTTTTTATCATCTTCTTCAAGAAACAATGGATTCTTAATTAAAATAAAAATTCCCTAGCTAAATCATGGTAGAATAATGCTAAATGGAGTCTAGGACATGATTTTGAGGCATGGGAGAAGAAACAAAATGGAAAATAATGAAATGGAATGGGTTTCGGGGTTAAAAAGTTGAGTTTTTTAAGGTGCTTTAGCGTGTCAGCGGACTCTTACCATGGCAAGGTCTTGCTGGATGACCCAATCGGGCAATTTTGGGACCTTCCTGTGGCGGAAAAATGACCTTACCATTTAGCTCTCATTGGAAGCAAAAAAGTCATTTTCTGGAGTCTTGCCGTAGCAGAGAAAAGTCTTTCCATGGCAAGCTCTTTCTGTCCGACATAGGGATAGTATTTTGATCATAACTTTTGCATTCGATGTTCAAATGACCTAATTTTTAAGGCATTGGAAAGATAAATTCAAGGGATAAAATTTTATATTATAAATTTTTCTAAATCAGCTCAAAAACATGTCAAAAAGTTCCATGAAGTTGCCTATCACATTCATCTTGTTATTTTTCAATTATTTGGAACAACTTTGGTATATTAATCATAACTTTCTTATACGATGTCAAAATTGAATGATTTTTATTCCATTAGATAGATAATGTCATGAAATATAACTTTCATGCTGAACAAAATTTTAAATTAGTCTATTATATATGTACAAATTCAATCACAATAAACCTTTTTTCAAAATTCAGCTTTTGCACTTATGAAAAATCACCATAGCCCCATTTTATATAAAATACTTCAAATCTCCCAATACATGAAATAAGACTTTTTTATGCTATTTATCACTTTATTTGAAGTCAATTTCTAAAAATCACTCATCCAATTGTTTTTAACCGAATTTCTCTATATTTCTTTTCTATAATGACATCACATGCCAGTTTTATTCTAAAATGCATCCAAATATTAAACCAAGATTCGCCACACATCACATACAAGAACCAAAATATATTTATGCTATTTTCCATCTTATTTGAGGTCAATTATCAAAAATCACCTACTCAAGTCTTTTTAACTAAATTTTCTATCATAAGTAACTCCATATACCATTTTCATTCCAAGTTACATCCAAAACTCAAACTAATGTTTCACACACATTACAATACACATAATGACTAGTATATGTCCTTTGTATATCTCAAATACATGCTTTTGCTCAAATTCACCGATTTAGTTCTATTCACATAACCTTTTATTTCATAGTTCAAAATTCCAAAATAATTCCAAAATTTTGATTCAATATCTCATACATATCACATTATCCATAATAATCAAGCTACATTGGTCATTCAAGTCATATACATGACTTAACTCAAAATCACTACTTGGGTTCATGTCATCTATTCAGTCTTCCATAATAAGTTTTTTATAAAATACTGCGTATTACCTCAATTCTTCACTTTACTATAATACAAAAAATTTCCTCTAAATTTCAACACTACAGGTGTTACAAACATATGGTTGGAAATAGAATTCCTTAAGAATCATCATTGAAATATTATGATTTACATTGTGCCTATTATTCATTTGATAAAATATCTTAATGAGAGATAAATTGAGTTTGATTATGACTTTAAGGTCCTTATAGAAAGAAAGGAATGGCTAATTATTTGGGATGTATTTAAAGTTTAAGTGGCATGTTGGAAAGGTTAACTAAATGTTGAATATATTGGCTTTTGATTATATATTGATGAATATGCAATTATGCATTCAGAAAACATAAGGGATTAGCAAT
>JAYJMB010007131.1:0-10470 GCA_036873735.1 Pouteria campechiana
CAATTCCATTTTTAGTATTGATAATTTCTCCACTCAGTTGTCCTTGATGTACTCTTTATCGCTCAAAATTCCAAACATTAAAGTTGTAGAAACTTTTCTTATATTTCCAAAACATCTTTAATCATCTCAATCAGAGGTTGCATGAGAGAGTTATTCTCAAAATATGGAGTGATGCTAAAATTGCCCAAAATCCTTCAATTAGCTTCTTTTTGCACTAACCACTCCAATTGTCTCCTAGATCAGAATATAAGAATAATGTGTACATATAGGAGTCAAATAAGTATAAAATATTAAGGATTAAAGGAATAAAATATGATATTTTGCATTCTTATTAAATTCCCCCACACTTAACTCTTGCTCATCCTCGAGCAAAACTCAAATTCACTCTCCCCCAAAAGATTATCAAGGTTGCAATTATCATAAACAAAGAATAACCAAAACTATTTAAAAATCATAATATATCATGAAAAAATAATTATCACACAACCTACAATCATTTAGTAAGTATTCTCTCTTGAAGATGGATTAAAATAAATAAGTAGAACTCTCACAGAAATAAACACTCTACTCTCATGTGTTCGAAAGGTATATGTTCTACTCAAATTCATTCCAATGAAAGCGATCTACCATAAGCTTGCACATCTTCTCATTTTCCATCACTAGGCTGACAAGCATATCATGAATCATAAGGATTTTTCATCGGTTGTAATGAGGTTTAGGGTAAAGGTGAGAAATATTTGGGAATATAGCTCAAAAGCCATTGAAACTAGTGAAGCAGAAATAATCAACTCAAGCTCAAATATATAAGACATGTACAATCACTTATTTTCTTTAGTATCTTTCACCTTTGAATACATGATGTATACATAGATCCATTCCCTTGGAATTTTGATATTTTCTTTTTCTTTTCTTTTTTCTTTCACTTTGAAGTATATTTTTTTAACAATTTTGAGAACAACAATCTGTTCCATTTCATCAATCATAGCCATTCAACAAATTTTGACACCCCTACACTTTATTTCTTATGTACTCATACATAGCACAATGATAACCTATACTCCACTAGATCTATGGCTTGGGTAAAGATATTATTTTTCTAGGCTTCAAGCTTATAACATAGGTTCACAATAAAAATCTCTAAAGCTCAAAGGAGCTCAACAAGAGGAACAATTAATCACAAGGTAAGCTATTTGGCTCATGTAGTTCAAAAAAAAGAAGGCCTTAATCATGTTCATGCATGTATGTATCAATGTGATCTTAAAGAAAATCAAGGCAAGTTCTAGAGAAATAAATCCATGGAAGAATATCTCTTACGAAGAAAAAGAATGAGACTGATGTGAATGTGTCAATCTAAAGGCTTAAAATATCACCAACTTTTGTTTATGGAATTTAGTCATCACCATTCTCAAGGAAAATAACTAAGCCAAGCAATTACAAATTGAAAGATTACTTATTCAATCATGTTATGAATTTTCCAAATTTAGTTGAATCTTGCTTATGACATCCTCAACCTCAACTCATCAGAAACCACCAAAACAAAGGGTAAAATTGAATCTCTCTCAAATTTATTTTTTCAAAAATAAAAGCAAAGATAAAAACAAGAATACAATCTAAACCTAAATCTAAATCCCCTCCCCCACACTTAAAACTTACATTGTCCCCAATGTAGGGTCAAATGTAACAAAGATGTAAAAATAACCATAATATAAATGCAGAAACAAAAAAAAAGAAAAACAAACTCCCCTTAGGTTGCCTCCAAGTAGCACTTTTGTTTATAGTCGTTGGCTTAACTCACTACATCTTTCTTCAATTTGGAGTGATTGCAAACTGGAAATAATGAAGTATGCATGTAGATGAGTCAATTTCTTTTATATCTTTCATTTTCCAATTGATAGCCCTCTTATGCTTCTTCAGAACCTGCACAAGCCTTTCTTCTTGTAATGCACTGAGTTTACTAGAGATGATCACAGGCAAGGTTTCTCCATCTTCAAGGAACACATACTTAAGGTGACTGGGAAGAGGCTTTAAATCTGGAGTAGATGCCTGCAAAACAGAGGGTAAAAGGCTCTTGTCAGAAATTGGTAACTCAATGCAAGGATCATTACCTGATTTTGGTAACTTTGGAAAGTCATCCAATATTGCAATAGTTTCCTGCAAATCAGTACTCAAAGGTAACACCTCACTCTCCTTCTCAAGATGTTTACTAATGGCAATTTCAAATTCATCTTTCCCATCAATTTTAAAAATTTCCTGTACACAAGAATCAATCACATTAATGGAGTAAACAGGATCATCATCATCAAGATATTTCATGGCATCATAAATATTAAACTTAACAATTTCACCATCAAATTTCATGGTAAGTGTGACACTGTGAACATCTACCTTAGTCTTGGATGTTTTTAGGAAGGGTCTTCCTAATAAAATGTGAGTAGTGTGATTACCATTCTCCATATCTAGCACATAGAAATCAGTAGGAAAAACCAATTCATTGACTTGCATAAGAACATCCTCAACTACACCTTTTGGATAGGCATTGGATCTATCAGCTAATTGAATCACAACATTAGTCTTATTCAAAGGTCCAAGTTTCAAAGAAGCATACAAAGAATATGGCATAACATTAATGGAAGCTCCTAAATCTATTATGACCTTTTCAAGTCTAGTATTACCTATCATGTAGGGGATAGTAAACATACCTGGATCTTTGCACTTTGTAGGGAGTTTTTCTTAATGATTGTAAAAACATTTTCCCCTACTCTCACCTTCTCATATCTCTTAAGTTTCTGTTTCCTCTTTATTATACATAATTTTTTAGGAATTTAGCATAACAAGATACTTGTTTAATGGCATCAAAACATGAAATATTTATCTCACATTTACAAAAGTCTCATAGAAATATTTATAGTTCTTAATTTTGTAAGATGCTGCTAAAGCCTGAGAAAAAGGTGGTACTATTTTATATTCAAAAAGAGGTGGAAACTTACATCGAGTCACTTCATTATCCTTAGGAAGGTCCTTATCTACAATAGTACTTTTCCCTTTTTCTTGCTCTGTTGGTGTAGGAGTTGCTTTTGCTAGAATCTCAATCTCTTTACCACTCCTAAAAACATTTGCACTCACATTCTCTCTTGGGTTCACCACTATTTGAGAAGGCAATTTTCCTAAATTTTTTGTCTCCTACCAATTGATTGTGGTATCTATCTAACTTATCTGATTCTCCAAATTTTGAATGCTAGCTTTTGTCTTCTATTGAAATTGCAAAGTGTTAGTGGCAAGAGACTTAACAATATATTCTAAAGACATACCAGAGCTAGAAGTTTGTCTCTGTGGTTGTATAAGTGGGTATCGCTGCTTCTACTGCTGGAAATATGGGCAATTTTGAGTTGTGGGCTGATTTGCTTGTGGATTCCCATAGCTGAAATTGGGGTGATCCCTCCATCTTAGGTTATATGAGTTAGAATAAGGATCTTTTCCATATGTCTAGAAAAATCATCCATTGCATTCACTTGCTCAATAGATTCTTCTTAAAGAGTTGGCATGTATCAGTTGGATGTCCTACTATTGAGCAAATTCCACAAGCTTTCACTATCTGCATATTTCCTACAGCCAATTAACGAATAAGAGAAGTCAGATCTGCAATTTGTTATTCAAGGGAGGAAATACTTACCTCATTAATAGGCTTGGATAAAGAGTCAAGCCTATTGCCAAATAATGGTGAGTTGGCTACCATGTTTATAATCAAATTCCTTGCAGCTTCAAAAGTTTTATCCACCAAAGCTCCTCCGCTAGCAGCATCAATCATGCTCCTTTTGGTAGAAAGAAGTCCCTCATAGAAAGACTGGATAAGTAGCTAGTAATCTGATGATGGGAGCAATATGCACACAATTTCTTAAAATGCTTCCAATATTTGTATAGGGATTCTCCACTATGTTGCCTCATACCCCAAATTTCTTTCCTATTGTTGACCACCCTTGAAGCTAGGAAATATTTCTCCAAAAATAACCTCTTCATCACATTCCATGCTGTGATGCTCCCAGAGGGGAGATAATAAAGTCAATCCTTAGCTAAATCCTTCAAAGAGAATAGAAAGGCTCTCAGTTTCATTTGCTCTTTAGTCACCCCTATTGGTTTCATACTTGTGCACACCATATGAAATTCCTTTAGATGCTTGTGGGGATCTTCAGTTGCAAGACCATAAAAAGTGGGCAAGAGATTTATTAGTCCATATTTTAATTTGAAATTAACAGTGGCATCTAAAGTGGCAAGAGTTATGTATAAGGGTTTTTGATCCAAATAAGGTGTGGCAAGCTCCTTCAAAGTTCGAGTTCTAGCCATGATTTCCTCCTTTTCAAAATTTCTTTGAGTTTCACTCTTTAACCTGTGCAAAGTTCTTTCCATTTTTGGTTCGTACTGCAAATTATCTTGATTAGAAGATCGAGTTACAGTCATAAACAATCAAGAAAAATCTAATAAACCCTAAAAAAATAAAAATAAAAAATCATAAAAGCATAAAAATCAACTAGAATGCCTCCCCAGCAATGGCGCCAAAATTTGGTGTGCAGTCATAGGCAACCAAATTTAGAACCTTACTCCAATGAAATTACTTGTAGTAGTGTGAGTAAGGGTTGATCCCACGAGGAGTATCTAGCATAATTTTATGCTATGTGAACAAGAAAGGGAGGTTTTGAATGTAATGAAGAAATTGTTATAAAAGAAATCTATTAAAGAATAAAACCTTGGTTTAAGTCAACATTCACCATCAGAATCCTATAACTAATTATTGATATAATTAGAAATCAATTCATATTTTGAATATTCACCATTGAAATTATTTTTCCTATCTCTCCTGCGACATAGTCAATTAGAAACCAACATTCTAATTAACCCCAACTACTAAACAACCCAAGACTATCGCTAAAGGTTTAATTTAATAGTAGCCTTAAGATTTGTAGAGATTGATGAAGTTAAACAACACAAGCACTAGTGGTTGCATTTAATTTTGTTAAATATTCTTCTTAAGATTTAATAACTACAACAATAGTAAATTATTAAACCCTTGTTGCTTCACAAATTAAAGGGATCAAATGATTATGAATTTAATATCTAATCTAGGAATAGATTACAATGAATAATAAACTAGTAGGCCTCCTAGCAATTAAGCATAACAATCATAATTATGAACGAAGAAGAACATTCAATACTCAAAGTATAAATTGAATAATTAAATCAAATTAGATCTCATAGTATATTGATTCTGAGGCTTCTGACTCGTTAAATCAAGAATAAAAGTTTAGCCATACAGGTCCATGAAATCACAAAGAAAATAAAATAGAAAAGAGAGAAGAGAGAAGATTCTCTATCGAAAGCTGCCAAGAAGTCGTCTCCAAACCCTAGCGAAAGAACCCTCAAAAACCCTAGGAAACTGCTATTTAGAATATAGCAAAAAATGCAAAACATCAATTTCTACAAATTTCAAAAAGTGGGGAAGCAGAAGCCAAATTGGCACTGCTAGCACCACCTCGCTATCCGATGGGGGTGGTGTTGTGAAGTGGGGTGATGTCGATGGTATGTTTTGTTATATGCAAGATAATTATCCACTATTTCTACCATTGCTTCCTTATTTTAACTTGGAATCACGTGTTTGTTAGATAAATTTGATATCTACAACTTTTATGTTGATCGCTTTTGCCAAATCATCCTCTAAATATGAAAAAATTAGTACATAAGTGATAGTATGGATAATCTTCAGCTCCTTTTTGACATATTTTGATAATTGTTTTGCTCAGTTGTCTTTGATATAGTCTTTATCTCTTAAAACACCAAACATAAAAGTTGTATAACCTTTTCTTATGTTTCTAAAACATCTTTAATCATTTCAATTGGAGGTTGGGTTAGAGATTTATGCCAAAAATATAGAGTAATGCTGAAATTATACAAAATCCTTCAATTGACTTCTTTTTACACTTAACCACTCTAATTGTCTCCTAAATTAGAATGTACAAATAACAAGTGCATATAAGAGTCAAATAAGTATAAAAGATTAAGTATTAAGGAAATAAAATATGATATTTTGCATTCTCATCAATATATGAATGATGAAGAATCATCAAGAACAAGCTCAAGTGAGAAAGGTGATAATGAAGTTGGGCACATTGCAAGAATATGTTGCATGAACCAAATGGAGAATGAAACAATAGATCAAGTCATGATCAAAGAGCAATGCAAAAATGAGCTGGAGATGGAGGTAACTCTTACCACTCCTATAGTTCTGACTCTTCAAGCTCGAATAACACTTGTGTTAAATGTAAGAAATTTGATGAGTTACAACAGTCATTTAACTCTCTTCAGTGAGTTTGAATCGATTAGCCAAAAACTCACTCAAAAGAAAAGACACTTTGATGCAACTATCAAAGTAAATTCTATATAGATAAAAAGAAATCTATCTCTATAAAAAGAGGTTAGAAATCTAAAGAAAGAGATAGAGATATATTAAATAATATGTCAAGTAAATTCTCCAATCCAGGAGAACCTGTGACCATTTTCATGAGAATTACTAGTCAAACCAATGAAAATGGATTTATCTGTGAATGGTCAGATGATGAAAATTCAAAAAAATTTGCTACATGGTCCAAGGGAGTAAACCTCAAAGAAGAAAGAGAAAACTTTCCAAATGTTAGAAGATTCATTAATTATCCCTAGGTAAAGAAACCAATGGAATAAAGTACACCAAATAGAGTTCCAAATACTTGCTATTTTTGTAACAAAATTGGACATAAAGTGTATGATTGCTATGAAAAAAAGATGCAAGCAAAAGGTGCAAAAATGAGATGGAGACCCAAAGAATATGCACAAACTTCTGCCATACACAATTCCACTAACACCATTAGACCCAATACTTGGGTACCAAAGGGATGAGAAGAAAACTTGCTTTGAATGCAAGTAAGGCTCAAAGCTACGTCTAGTAATGCCTAGTTCATGGATAGTGGCTGCTCGAGACATATGATTGGTAATAAAAAGTTATTCAAAGTATTGAAACTGATAAATGGAGGAACAGTTGCATTCAACAACAATGACAAAGGCCTTATCAATGGGATAGGTAAAATTTATGGATTATTTAATGCATGCATAGAGGATGTATTATATGTAAAAGGACTCAAGTATAATTTGCTAAGTATCAGTCCATTATGTGATAAGGGTCACAAAGTTGTGTTTGAACCATTTGCATGTAATTTATTCAGTATCGATAATGATCTATTATTTAGCGTAAAATGGCATGGAAATATTTATCGAGTACAACTAGATGATATTGTTGAAAAATGCTTAATTGCAGTCAAAGATGATCCATGGGTATGGCATGAAAGGATGGGACATATCAATATGTCAAATATCAAATCTTTGTGAAAAAAGGATCTTGTGATTGGTCTACCAAAATTAAATTATAACAGACATCAAATATGCAAATCTTGTCAATTGTCAAAACAAACCAAAGTATCTTCCATCCTAAAAATGAGGTATCTACATCCAAACCATCGGAATTATTACATATGGATCTATTTGGATCATCAGGCATTGTCACCCTTGGAGGAAAAAGATATATATATTTGATAGTGGATGTTACTTTAGATTTACATGAGTGATTCTCTTGACTAGCAAAGATGAAGCATTTTCAATGTTTTATACATTCTCAAAGTTAGTTCAAAATGAGAAACAAATGTTGATTATGTCTATCCACAGTGATCATAGTGGTGAATTTGAGAACAGAAAATTTATTGATTTTTGTGATGAGAAAGGAATTCACCACATTTTCTCATCCCCCAGAACTCCTCAACAAAATGGAGTTGTGGATAAAAAGAATTAGACAATTCAGGAAATGACAAAAATCATGTTGAATGAATTTAAATTTTTCAAAAGATTTTGGGGAGAAGCAATCAGTACAGCTTGCCATATGCTGAATAGGGTTATCATAAGAGTAATCTTAAAGAAAATCCCATACAAGCTTTGAAAAGGAAGGAAACCAAATATCTCATACTTTCATTCCTTTGGATGATCATGCTATGTGCTTAAAAATGGGAAAGATAACCTTGGAAATTTTGACCCAAAAAGCAATGAAGCTATTTTTCTTGGTTACATTTCTAACAACAGAGCATTTATAGTATACATTAAGAGAACACAGGTTATAGAAGAGTCCATACACATTAAATTTGATTAAGCAAATGTAACCTTAAAAAAGGAGTGTGATAGTGATGCAGATAAAGCTACAACAAATATAAAGAAGCTCAAACTAAAAGATCAAGAAGATGGCACAAATTGTGAAGATATACAAAGTTCAGAAAATGAAGAGGAGGTAAGTACATGTAATTTTTCCTATCAACCTCCTATTGATTTGAGATTTATTAGTGCAAAATAAATCATAGGTAATGTCTATGATGGTGTTAAAACAAGAAGATCTATGAAAAAAGTTCATGGTCATTATGCTTTCATTTCTACAATTGAACAAACTAGCATTGATCAAGCTTTAAATGATCAGCATTGGATCATTGCAATACAAGAAGAGCTTAACCAATTTGAAAGGAACGAATATGGGAATTGATTCCAAAACCAGAGAAAGTTAATGTAATCGGAACTAAATGGGTATTTAGAAACAAACTGTGTGAGAGTGGATTAGTTGTAAGCAACAAGGCACAATTAGTTGCTAAGGGGTACTCCCAAGAAGAAGGAATCGACTTTGAAGAATCATATGCCTCTATAGCTAGATTAGAAGCCATTAGAATGCTACTTGCCTTTACATCCTATAAGAAATTTAAGTTAGTTTAGATGGATGTAAAGAGTGCATTTCTAAATGGATATTTAAGTGAGGAAGTATATGTAAACTAACCTCTTGGTTTTGAAAATGATGATTGACCTGATCACACCTATAAGCTCACCAAAGCATTATATGGTTTGAGAAAAGCTCCAAGAGCTTGGTATGAAAGACTGAGCAAATTCTTAAGTGATCATAAATTCAAGAGAAGAAAAGTTTATACTACCCTGTTTATCAAAAATATTGACAAGGATATCTTAGTAGTTCAAATTTATATGGATGATATTATTTTTGGAGCTATTAATGAGAATCTTTGTCAAGACTTCTCAAAGATTATGCAGACTGAATTTAAAATGAGTATGATGGGAGAATTGAACTAGATTATTGGATTGCAAATCAAGCAAAGAGATGATGGAAACTACATTTACCAATCTAAATATACTAGAGAGATGTTAAAAAAGTTCAAAATTGAAGAAATTAAGGCAGCAAGCACTTCAAGGAGCACATCAACAAGGTTGGACAAAGAGGAAAAGGGTAAACTTGTAGATCAAAAGCAATATCAAAGTATGATTGGATCTCTTCTTTACCTTATTATAACTAAACCAGATATTCTCTTTAGTATATGCTTATGGGAAAGATTTCAATCCAGTCCTAAAGAGTCTCATCTTACTATAGTAAAATGATTTTTTAAGTATTTGGTTGACACTCCAAATGTAGGACTCTATTATTCGAAGGGAAGTAGTTTTGAACTCATTGGATATTTAGATGCTGACTTTAGATGATACAAAGTTGATATAAGAAGTACTAGTAGAACATGTCAATTACTAGAAAATAGTCTATTATCATGGTTCTCAAGAAAACAAACTAGTGTTGTTCTCTCTATAGTAGAAGCCAAATATATTGCAGCTGGAAGTTCTTGCACTCAACTATTATGGATGAAACAACAACTTGTCGACTATGGATTAAGCTATAGAGACATGCTAATTAAATGTGATAATAATAGTGCCATATGCTTGACAAGGAATCTTGTCTTACATTCGAGAACAAGCATATAGAAATTAGGCACCACTTCATTAGAGATCATGTAGGAAAACATGATATATGTTCAAAATATTGTCACACCCCACCTTCCGAGGAGCGACGTTCATATTTCCACGTAAACTCACTAAGATTTTCCCACTTTTAGGGTGGGGTGCTCTACCCAAAAGTTGGTAGAGCCTAACCGAAAATTTTAAGGTCTAACTTGTATGATTATATAACAATTAAAATAAAGCAATAATACAAATTCTAGATACAAACATCCACTATCCCATAGCCCAAGATTTGAGTGGATCTTGATAGCACTCCACATCCTTCTAATTATGATAATATAATAACTAAGACATGCCTTTACACCACTTTATACATATTTTGAAATTTCATGAATATAAGTATATAAATACACTCTAAAATTTACAATATAAACTCATTATACTACAATAAAATTTGTCTTCAAATTCTGCTCACCAATTCTAACCTCCAGTTGGAATTCTTTACTTGACTTGCCAGCTAAAAAAGTAAATAACGAGGCATGAGTTCGGGCAACTTAGTAAGTTGATGAGAATGCAAAATGTCATATTTTATTCTCCTAATACTTCATCTTTTGCACCTAATACTTCATCTTTTGC
>JAYJMB010007133.1:0-10466 GCA_036873735.1 Pouteria campechiana
GTTTGTATTTTAAGTATTTATTTAGAAAGCTGTTCATTGAGTAATTTGTGGAATTGCAGTGTTATTATGATAAAGTATAGTATGATGAAGTGATGTAAATTGTGATTAATGAATTTGTATACTTTTAGGATTATTTGATTGAGAATTTTGATGCATGCTTGAATCGGAATACATGTTGAGATTTGGACATTAGTTAGAATACAATAAATATGTAATTAAGTTTGGATGCTTGTTTTGAAATTGATTGACATTTAATATTGATTTGGGCTATAGATAAATGATTGGACAGTTTGATGAAACATTGTGTATATGAGATGTGAAATTGTAGGATATGCCTTATGAGGCATTTGGGTTTATGTGGTGGTGGAATGACTAGAGTTTGGATGGTATCGGGATGCGAGATGACACAAAGATGTGAATATTGTGTAGACTTCGTTTGGTTTAGGTTTGACTATTGAAATATGACTTGAATAATTGGTTATTTGGTAAGTTTGGATGTTGGCCATTGGGCTGAGGTTGACCTTTTGATTATTTGATTGAGTTTTGGATATTTTTTTATTTAATAATTGGTTATTTGATTGAGGCTTGGATGCATGATTGAGGTTCATGCTTAAATTTGGATGCCTCTTGGATTACTTGATATGTATTTGAATTTTGGATGCCTGAAAAATTTTGATTATTATCTATTTGAGGTTTGGATGCCTGCCGAGATGGCTACTTTGGTTATTTGGGATCCTGCCCTTGATAGGGCTTTGTTTGTTGATGCTGCTTTTCATGGCGAAGAGGCCTAATCAGCCTATTGTATGTGGACTCCTTTGCTTATTTTATGAGTGTGGATGGAGAACTTGTAGCTCCTTGGTTGCAATGAAAGTGAGATACCATGTGGTCATGGATCTCGTAACATTTGTAGTCGGATTGCAGGGACAGACCAGAATACACCGAGTTGTAAGGGAGTTGAGTCCACTTGGTTTGGATGTGGTTGCCACTTGATTGTGGTTTAGACCAGTTTATCTGTGGCTGAGTTCACTTTGATGTAGCCTTCTGAGTATGGTATTAGTTGATAACAAACAAATGACAGTGTGGATACATTGATTTGTATTAGCCACATGATAGTAGTTCCATTTGTATATTGGAGATCTATTTAGTGACAGATGGATAATGAGACATATGAAATGACATTGAATAGTTTAGTAGTAGTAAGAAATGACATTAGATAGTTTGGATTATGAGATAGTTTTCTCATTGTTTGACATTGTTGCATTAATATTAGTATTAATATATATGATTGATTGAATGACAACCAATTGACACCATCCATATAATGATAGATGGGTTGGAAAAATGACTTGTTATGATACTTATTTGTTTGATATTACTCATGATTATGTAAAGTCATGATATTAGTTTCAGAAAGATTACAAAGAGATAAAGTTGCATGAACTTCATTAATAAATTGATTATTATAATACAAGTTATGAAATGGATTGTAAATTAAGACAATAATGAAAATTGTACGATGTTGCAAGTTTCGAGGTTGAAACTTTTGTAAGGGGGGATTTTGTGATACCCCATGGTGTTAATTTTTAAAAATTACATATTTGACTACATTAGGGTTGAGTTAAAATATTAAAATGAGGATAAATTTTTTTGCATTTCAAAATAGTGAGAAATTGTGATGATGAACAAGGATTTAGTAAAGAAAATATTATGAAAATTGAATTGTATAATTGGAATAGACTCACTAATAATTTCTTGGGTGGAATGAACTCAAGTAGTGATTTTGAGTAAAGTCATATATATGACTTGAGTGATTAGTGGAGCATAATTAACATGTGTAATGTGATATGTTTGAGAGATTAAATTGAAATTTTGAGAAGATTTTACAACTTTGAACTATTGAGTTGAATACTGAATAAAAAGAACTCAATAGATGATTTCCACCAAATCACTAAAATTTGAAAGTATGAACGGCTTTATATGATGCTTAAGGTATATGAAATCTGCTCAAATGGATATTGTAGAGTTGGTCCATGAATTTTATTAATTTCATCATTTTGAACTGTAGAAATGCAATAAGAAGAAAAAGAACTCAAGTGGTAAATTTGAGCAAAAGCTTATTTAAGATCCACTTGAATGATCTAACATGGTCATTATATGTATTGTAATGTGTGTGAAACATTTATTTGAGCATTGAATGCAATTGGAATAAGAATGACTTATGGAGTTACCTATGGTAGAAATTTTGGTTAAAAAGAATTGAATAGGTAATTTTTGGCAATTGACCTCAAATGAGGTGGAAAATAGCATGAACATATTTTTTTCATGTATGTGATATGTGGGGAATCTCGGTTTAAGACTTGGATGCATTTTAGAATGAAATTAGAATACGGAGTCATTTATAGCAGAAAATTCAGAGAGAATTTAGTTAAAGATAACTAAATAGGTGATTTTTGATAATTAACCTCAAATAAGGTAGTGAATGGAATGAACATAATTCATTTCCTGTATGTGATGTGTGGGAAGTGATTATTGGGAGATTCAAAATGTTTTATGTAAAAAGGGGACTATAGTGATCTTTCATAAGTATAAATGTTGATTTGAAAAAAAGAGTTCAATATGATTGAATTTGGACATATATAGCGGACTAATTTGAAAATGTATTCAACACGAAAATTTTAAGGCATGAAGTTATCTATCAATGGAAAAAAAATCATTCAATTTTAATGTCTTATGAGAAATGTATGACTAATGTACTGAAGTTGTTCCAAATAAAAGAAAAATAACAAGAAGAATAAGATAGGCCAAATTTATGAAACTTTTTGACATATTTTTGTGTTGGTTTGGAAAAAAATTTTAACATAACAGTTGTATCCTTTAAAGTTATCTTTCTAATGCCTTAAAAATTAAGTCATTTGGACATCGAATGTAAAAGTTATGATAAAAATATTAACACTGAGATAGACAGAAGGAGCTTACCGCGACAAGGAGTTTTTTTGCCGCGATAAGCCTCCAGAAAATGGACTTTTGGGCATCCAGTAGGAGCTTGCCGTAGCAAGCCAATTTTTTTTCCATGGCATGGTGGTTTTTTGCCATGGCAAGGCCCCAGAAAATGCTTATTTTAGCCATCTAAAAAGACCTTGTTGCAGCAAGAGTCCGCTATCAAGTTGGAACACCATAAAAATGCGACATTTTTATCCTAAACCTCGTTTTGTTTCATCATTTTTCATTCCATTTTGCCTCTCTCAAGCCTTAGCTTTGCCCCAACCCCATTTTGCCCATTTCCTTGTTAATTTAGGTTGGAATTTTCTTTGATTAAGTGAAGAACTCCTTGATCTAGTGCTTAAACCTAAGTGTCAACCTTTTGAATGGGGAAAGGAGGAAGAAGAGTTGATTTTCTTCAAATGGAAGATGCTAATTGGAGCATGGAGTTTGGAGCTTCATCTGTGGGTGTCACCTATGCTTAATTTAAAGCATGAGTTTATTTTTCCCATCTGAATTTAGATTTTAGCTAAACTAGGGTTTTGTAAATTTGTAGAAATTTGAGGAAAATGTTGTTGAAATTATGGGGAACCTAATTTATACATGCTTAATGAGGTATTGGGAATGATTTAGCTATGGAAATCATGATTTTTGGTTTGTTAGGGTTCTATGAATAGTAAAGTTTGGGAAATTTCATGAATTATATGAAATTAACATGGGAAAATTAATTAATACCAAAATAATGATGTTTTGAGGCTTGTTTGGGTCAATTTAAACTAGTGGAAACAAAATTTGTGTTATGCCCTAAGTCAGGGTTAAAGACGATTTATGTGTTTGGGGTATGTAAGCCACAAATTGATGGTATTAAATACTTAATTAGATTGTTACGAAAGTTAATTACGTGACAGTTATTTTGTATGATGATTATATATAATTAAGAGTAAGATTTCTTAAGAAACTTTGTTGAATATATTAAATTCTGACAGTTCTTATATAATATGGCTATGAATAGCCTACATGGCTTTGTTATGGTAAGAAAGGTTAGAGTGTTTATGCTAAAAAATGATGAGTATGAAATTATGCGTTTGAGAAATATAAAGTTTTAGCGATAAATCATATTCATTAGTTTGGAAGAAATCAATTCGAGCTACATTTGTAATGAATGAGATTTTACCCTGTATAGGTGGATCTGAGAACGATGAAAAGGCGTAGAATTGGAGGAATAGTTTGGAGCAAAGAATTTGAGGTAAGTAGGCATTTGTTTCCATTGAATGGCTAGTGATAATGTATATCCCATTTGTTTGAAATTTGAGTATGTATGTTTTATTTTGGGGATAGTGGATATCCAATATTTGTTTAAGTTGATGTTTTTTAGTTTTTAGGGATATTTAGTATCCCTTAGATTGGAATAATTGATATTTTGGATTGATATAGATGTCTAATATGAGGGATGGATAAGATCCCTTTGTTGTATGTTTAATTTGAAGATTGGTTCAATATGAGCTTATTTGATTAGATGAAAATAATATGGAATTCTTTATATGGTAATATTGATTATTTGATATGGAATGTGCTAATTATGGATTAGTTATTGTTTAATACATTTGTCTACTTACTGAGTTGTCCGGACTCACACCTACTTATTTTATATTTTTAGCTGATAGGCCAGGTGAAGATTTCCCAAATGTGGATTGGAAATGTTGAGCAAGATTGAGGACTCTGTAATTATGGTATTTAGAATTGTAATTAGTTGTGTATTTGTATTATATTTAACGGATTCAAATGATGTATAATAAGATATAATGGCATGTCTTAATCATTTAATCATCAGTTTGTAATGGATTTTGAGGATTAGATTATCATCATAATTCTACCCAGATCTTGGGTTGTAGGTAAGTGTATGTGTTTTAGAATTTATATTATGGCTTTATTAATTTTGATAAATAATTGTACAGGCTAAACCCTAATAATTTAGGGGATATGCTGTCCATTTTTCTGTAGAAACTAGTCAAGTTCCACAATGGGACTCGAGTACCGCACCCTAACAGTGGGCAAGTCAAAGTGAAAATACAATGTAAAATGATAAGTTGCACTTCGGAAGGCGAGGGGTGACAAATGGCTATCTTTAGACTTCATTACATCATGTGTTCTTTAATTCAAGAGTCTATTCCTAATCCACCTCTCTCAAGTATAAATTAAGAATTTCAGTTCATGCACATGTAGCTAAGCGCATACACGCATTAAGCTTAGAAAAGAAGAAACAATGAGGAAGAAGATAATTTAACTCAAAAATCAAACATCAACACAAGCTTCATTGCTAGGATCCATTTATCCCTTGATAAAAGAAATTTAGAACATTATATTTGAATTAAAATAAACTAAGTAATTGATAAACATCATCATATTCCAAGGTTGGATGTTGATTCAAAAATAAAAGCCAAACTAGAAAGAAAACAAAATATTTAGGTTGCAATGACTTTCGCAGCTTTCTCCAATAATCTTCTGCTCTAAGCACTTCTCCACATCCAACTCTCTATCCCAACTATGTTCTGGATGTCTCCTCAAATAACCAAAGTAGCAAGATTTTAGTAGAACTCCATGAATTGCAATGCCTCTATGCATAAAGATCTTCTTCCAATAATAACTCAGTATTTCCCAACAAAAATATAGCTTCCCAAACATTGCAATGCTTAAAAATAGAAATTCTCAAAATAATTGAGTTGTTGTGTATCTTGGGTTCTAAAAATTGCAAAAAAATCTTGAGCCTAAAAATCAGCTTCTAATAATACTTTGCAATCCTCATGTCATGTCTCATACTCTAAAATTTGCTACATCTGACGCATGAAAAAATAACTAAATTTGTGCACTAGAAATTCGAAGCTTTGATTTCAAACTTTATTTCTTGTTAGGCTGCTTTGGAGGCAATGAAGATTGGGATACAAATTTGAATTCCTGCTTTGGAGTCACGCAAGTGAACTTCAGAGTCACTGAATATTAACTTCAAAGGCACTAAGTCTTACTTCGGAGTCACAAAAGTCAATTTTGGAGACACAAGTCTGCTTTGGAGGCACACAAGTGAAATTCAGAGTCACTGAAGCCAGTTTGAAATTGAAAAAAATGTTGCTTTAGAGTCATGAAAGTGAACTTCGAAGTTACTGAATATTAACTTTGAAGGCACCAAATCTGCTTCAGAGTTTTGATGTTTTAGAGTAGTTTTAGTATAATTATCATAAATTTCTCATATGAACTCCGAATTGAGTTATTTTTATTGTTTGGGATTAATAATTTCAATATATATATATAACTTTTATGTTAATTATTTTTCCTGATTCGGCTTGTAGATTGAGTCATAGGAGCTCAAAGTACTGCCTTTTATGTCTCTAAAATTGATATTTCAAAGTTTTTTGGAGAGAGTAACACTATTTTAATCATACCTTTCTCATATGAAATCAGAATTACATCATTTTCCTCCAATTAGATAGATAATTATAGGAGACACAACTTTTATGTTGATCTCTTTGTCTGAATCATCCACCTTCTATGAGTCGTTAGCCTTCAAAGTGATGCCTTTTGTCAGATGAAATAGCAGACGAATGTGAAGCACTACAGGCAGTTGCACTGTTTTAGCCATAAAATTCTCATATAAATTAGAATCATATAATTTTTTATGCATTGGAAATCTAAGAGCACAGGATAAAACTTTTATGTTGAACACATTTTCCAACTATACCTTCATCAGTCCTAGAAATTGCTTTAAAGTAACATCTTTTGTAATCTTTAGTTTCATTTTACAAATTTTTATTTTTGCAACAAAACAAACTTTGTTAAGTGAAATATCCACTAAAAAATATTAAAAGAAGGTCTTAAACATGTGAATTTAGATATAAAAAATATGATATATTCAGAGCTCATCAAATACCCCCAAACTTAGCTTTTGATCATCCTCGATCAGTCAAGAAAATCTCTCTCAAACAATTAGTAACATGCCAGACAAATTACACATGTGCACATATCTCAAAAATCACTCAAGATATTGCCAAGTAACCTCATGGAACCCATGCTTCATTAATCCTTTCATGAAATAAAAAATGTGTGTGTGTCTAGTGTTAATTTCATGTTATATGCATGTTTTTCAGTCAACAATGTACAGACCAGTGATTTTCATGATCTTCACAAAACACCCAATAAGCTTGCTTTTCATAATCCCTCTTCACTAATATAGAAAACTCTATTCACTTGGATCAATAGGTCTTTTTTAAGCTTGTAATGGGTCCTTGGGTTTAACTAACAAGAAAAGAGAACAAGGATATGCAAAGTAAGAGATCATATATGCATTTTACATGAATATTCACTCTTTTAACTTTTTGTTTGGGGTTTTATTTGTTTTATGAGCTGTATTACTACCACGCCCTAGACTTATTTCTTTTAGTTTCATTAGGATGTGATCGCCCCAACTATGGGTTGTATTACTACCACATCTCTAAACTTATTTTTTATTAAGTTCATAGAGATATGATCCCCCCAATTGAAGAATAAATCCTTATTGATTTCTTTCCTTTTATCCTTTTTCCTCTTCTTTTAGCATTCTTCTCTTTAACTCCCCAAAACTTATCTTCTTATGCACTCATGTACCTCTATGCAACCATTTGTTTAGAATATGTCTTTGAATAGGTCAATCATGTTTTTTCAGGCTGAAACGTTTTGACTATTGAGGCTAAAGAAAGAAAAAATGAATGGTGGTCTTTCACATGTTTTGCATATGCCATTCTTTTTATTAAAGCTCAATGGGGACACTAGTGACAGCGAATATACTAGGTTAGCTTGAAAGACTCAAATTGATCAAAGAATGCCTAAATTACTTCCAAGTAAACATGTTATCTAGAATTTGGCCTTGAGGGATAATCAAATAAGTTTTAGCATCCTTATCTCAACCTGTAATGCCCCGCCTCCCAGGGTTATCACTTTATCTTTCACCGCAAATACACATGATCATACCATGATTTTTTTACTTCCAAGGTGGGGTTTCTCTAATACTATTTTCTAGTTTACCTAATTTCTATAGAAAATTGGACAACGTCTCTCCTAAAAATAGGGTTGTCCGGCTAGGGTACAAGCATTCAACACTTATTAAGATACATTTTTCCATTATAATTCATAAAAGTGAAAAATTATACACTCTAATATTCCTCCATTCATCCACACAACATCCCTACAACTCTACAGGCTCCCCTAGGATCGCGGCTACATCATGATAATAATAAATCCACTACACTACTACACAATTTCTATTCCACATACACCATACACATCACACTCCATTATTACATCGACATGCCTATGCTCGCAAGGTCATACTCACACGGATTATACATGTACAATAGCTATCTCTAGACTTCATTGGATTATATGTTCTTCAATTCAAGTGTCTATTCCTAATTCAACTCTCTCGAGTATAACTTAAGAATCTTGGTTCATGCACATGGTAGCTAAGCGCATTCACGCATTAAGCTTAGAAAAGAAGAAATAATGAGGAAGAAAATAATTTAACTCAAAATTCAAACACCAACACATGATTCATTGCCCGAATCCATTTATCCCTAGATAAAAGAAATTTAGAATATTATATTTGAATTAAAATGAACTGAGTATTTGAAAAACATCATCATATTCGAAGGTTGAATGTTGATTAAAAAACAAAGCTGAACTAGAAAGAAAATAAAATATTCAGGTTTTAGTGGCTTTTGAGGCTTTCTCCAATGATCTTCTCCTCGTACAACTCTCTATCCCAACTATGCTCCGGATGTCTCCTTAAATAACCCAAGCAGTAGGGTTTTAATAGGACTCTTCCACAAATTGCAATGTCTCTACGCATAGAGATCCTCTTTCAATAATAACTCGGTATTTCCAAACAAAATATAGCTTCCCAAACATTGCAAACATTGCAATACATAAAAGTAAAAGTTCTCAAAATAACTGAGTTGCTGCATATCCTAGGTTCTAAAAATTGCAATACAATCTTAAGCCTGAAAATCAACTTCTAATAATACTTTGCAATTCGCATATCTCATACTCTTAAATTTCTAACATCTGATGCATAGAAAAAAAAACTAAATTTGTGCACTTGCAATTCTAAGCTTTGATTTCAAACTTTGTTTCTTATTAGGCTACTTTGGTGGCACTAAAGATTAAGCTATAAATTTGAATTCCTGCTTCAGAGTCATGCAAGTGAACTTCGAAGTCACTGAATATTAACTTCATAAGCACCAAGTCTTACTTCGGAGTCACAAAAGTCAATTTCGGAAGCACAAATCTGCTTTGGAGGCATGCAAGTGAACTTTGAAGTCACTAAAACTAACTTTGGAGTAAAAAAATGTTGCTTTGGAGTCACGCAAGTGAACTTTGAAGTCACTGAATATTAATTTCGGAGGCACCAAATCTGCTTTGGAGTTTTGATGTTCTAGAGCAGTTTTATTATAATTATCATAAATTTCTCATATGAACTCCAAATTGAGAAATTTTTATTATATTGGATAGATAATTTCAATATCTATAACTTTCATGTTAATTATTTTCCTGATTCTACTTGTATCTTGAGTCATAGAAGCTCAAAGTACTGCCTTTTGTGCCTCTAAAATCGATATTTTGGAGTTTTTTGGAGAGAATAACACTATTTTGATTACAAATTTCTTATATAAACTCAGAATTGCACAATTATTTTTGAATTAGATAGATAATTGTAGGGTATACAACTTTTATATTGATCACTTTGTCTGAATCATCCATCTTCTATGATTCATGAACCTTAAAAGTGATACCTTCTGTCAAATGAAGTAGCAGACGAATGTGAAGCTCTACAAGCAGTTGCACTATTTTAGCCATAAATTTCTCATATAAATATAGAATCATGTAATTTTTGATGCATTGGAAAGCTAAGAATAAAGGATAATACTTTCATGTGAATATATTTTCCAAATATGCCTCCATCAGTCCCAAAATTGACTTTAAAGTAACATATTTTGTAATCTTCAGTTTCATTTTATAGATTTTTATGCCTATAACAAAACAAACTTTGTTATTTGAAATATCCACTGAAAAACATTAAAAGAAGATGTTAAACATGCGAATTTAGATATAAAAAATATGATATATCCTGAGCTTATCAGCAACAGTGCCCTCCATACCTACCCAAACTCAACAACAGTCTTTTATTCCTCCACCTCAACAACCCACCTACTCAATTCCAAAAAACCTTGATACTATTCTTTTAGCACACCTATCACCCATCCTCACAAGGATAACCAACCTTGAAATGTAAAATTCAAACGTCAACCAAAAGATGGATTAAATTTGGGAATCACTCACTCACAAGCTAGATGCACTAAGTACTCGAATTGAAACTATTAAAACCAAAACTCAAACCAAACATTCACCATCCTACCCATTATCCCCACAACATCATTACAAATCACCTTCACCCATTCATTTTC
>JAYJMB010007137.1:0-101672 GCA_036873735.1 Pouteria campechiana
TCAGCCTGTATGAAGTCCTACACTATTTGGGAGAGGCTAGTTACCATTGCCATTATGGCAGCAAACTCTGGTCTGACTCCTAGTACTATACCATCAGCCCCTACTGGCTCCTATACGGTCTTTGGTTGCTGCTTCACCTTAGGCTCCAGCATAACCTCTTCTTTTGCCTCATTAGAGCTTGGCCTTGAGCCACTACCTCTAGCTAGCTGGCTTTGCTCTCTTTGATCATCCCTAATCACCACACCTGTGTATCAGGATCAAGTGGTTCGCCTTGGTGGATCCTCCTCCATCATGGGTGTTTTACCCTTGTCCACTCGCCTCTTGGGTGCCATTACTACACAATATCACATTCTCAAGTCATATATCCACATAATATTGCATTTCTAGGTCATACACTTGCATTATCATACTTGCTCAAGTTTAATGGCTCAAAATGAAGGTTCATGTTTATAGGCTAAGTTAATGCTCCCCCATGTTTCTAAAATATACTAATGCAACCTAAGCATGTCATTACTTAATGATTTAATAGTCATACTTCACACTTATACCACCTTGGGTGCATCAGGCTCTGATACCACCTGTAATGTCCCTGCTTCCTAGAGCATCACTAGTGGTAAATTGAGAGAAAATTAAGGCAGAGTCACCCCTTATTTACCACCGTTGTCCTATATACAAATATTTTAAACCATAATAATTATATAATAAATACCCTCAAATATGCAAATATAATATGACCGCCTCCAGGCCCTACTAATTCCTGCACAAACTATATAACTACCACATCCATAACACACATCACCATAGCACCCACAGACTAAGATCGGGGTACACTGTACCCTAGCTATCAAATCATATACACCCACACCATAAAATGACATGGTGTACAACTAAATAATGATACATGTCTAATATACATCTAAAATCCATCCAATAATATACATCATCATACATCATGAAAAGGAGTAAAGCTTCTACTTGTGTCATGGCCTAGCCCTATCACGAGACTCAACACCCTATTGGGCTCCGTCCTCTGACTTGTCAGCTAAAAAATTAAATAAAAGGGTGACTTTGGGTAAAACTCAGCAAGCAGGTAAGAAAAAAAATATAATTGTAAATAATGTAATAAACAATGGCAAATAGAGTAGTAAATAATAATGCAACCAAGCAAAACATGTCATGCCATATGCAGGATGTCATAGTTAGTCAATGGCTAGGTTCATTAAGATTTTAATGTTAACATCTCATTAACTATTTCATACACATACTCATAATGATATTGTCTACATAATTAACTGGTCAATACTGATTCAAATATCGACACATCATACTGCCCTTTTTATTTACCAATCCATGACTACCTCCTACACCAGTACACGTCTCCACCATCATCCACATGCTCCATAATCATCCACACACTCTTCAACCACCCACACACTCCTCTCCTAGAGGCATACAAACTAGAACACTACCCTTTCACTCTTCAGAGAGTCAGGTCCATTCCGGCACTCCTGGCTAGAGGCCTACTAGGCCCACATGGCCATACTGTTGTATCCAGTGGCACCCCACCCTCATCAACTCACAAGAGTACTAGCTCTCCTTAAACATGCTTACACAAGCTATTCAGGCTAATCATAGCAATCAGGCCATCCGGGCCAATAGAAAGCCTGGCTGCACCTGCGGCTTTGCCCACTGGCTAACTAGGCCACTCCTCACCACATGGCGGACACAGGTTGGCCCCATGGCCATCATAAAATACATATATGAGCCACACTAGACTTTAGGCCAATTAGGCGTCAAAACCAGAATTTATTGGCACTCTTGGGGGCATAGAATATATATACATAATTTCTTAACTAAAATTATTTTTTCCTAGTTTATGAATATCCACTTGACCTAAAAACTTTTCTATAGACTCCCAATCATATGACATATATTTGATCTAAAATTTATGTCAAAATAATATAAATTGAGCAATTTAAAATTAAAATATGAAAACAAAAAGAAAAAATATTAGATGGAATTATACATCTCTTTTGCCACTCAAACCTTTTAAGTCAATTCCAAATAATATAGTAGAATTTTTGCAAAATTGTTAGCTTAAATTAAGTCAAAATGAGAAGATTAGCCTAAGTCAATTCCAAATAAATGTACTAAGTTCAATACAAGAGCACAAGAAATTTTGGTTTTGAATTATCATACCTATACTTACCTTAGCCTTTGACTTCTTTGAATACATTCTCCTTCATCTTGTGTTGAGAAGTCATTTGTCTCTTGAAGGAGCTTGATAAACTCTCTTTTCTTCTTTCTTGTTTCATGCACTTAGATCAATCTCAATAGGCAGATTAGTAAACTTTAAGTGTGAATCTATTTGCCCCTTAGAAGATGTCTTTAAATTAACTATAGTTTCTCTTGGACATTTTCGCAAATGGTGGGGCAGAAAGCACACAACAGGGCATATATAGCTTTTAATGCTCTCTTGCCTTGCTTCTTAATACATCCTCACTTATGCCAATAGAAATAATTTCCACAACCTAAAGGCTAGTGGCAATAAGATATGTTTCCAAACTCCTCTTCCACTGAGTAAAGTTTATTACATCAAAGTATGGAGGTTGAGAGTGGAAAATCCTTTTAAGAATACAAAGGATGAAACCATTGGGTTACCCACGTGGATCTCTAAAATTATTTATCTAGCTCACTCTAATACCACTTGTTGGTTCCCTCATAAGGTGACTTAACTTAAGAGGGAAGAGGTGAATTGGGTCTATATAAATTATTGCATAACCCTTATGAAATCAGTTCCCTCTATTCTTGACTGTGTGCTATGTAATACTAGATGAATAATAAAGCAATAAAGTGCACAAATTGTAAATAATTACAACACAAATAATAAGATTTTTATTGTGGTTTGGGCACCTCATCACTACATTCACTCTTCCAAAAACACACACCTTTTGTCTTGGGTTCCATTATATCCAATAGTAGAAATACAAGTAGTGCTCTAGGGGGCATAAACACATTGCTCCTAGCACTTTTCTGGATTCCATCTCTAGAGGGCATAACTAGTGCTCCCAGCACTCTTCAAGATTCCACCTCTAGGGGGTATAACTAATGCTCCTAGCACTCTTCTAGATTTCAGCTCTAGAGGGCATAATTAGTGCTCTTAGCACTCTTCTAGAATCCGGCTCTAGGGGGCATAACTCTTGGTTCATGAGCTAACCAGAAACTCAACCCTTATTGGTATTTTGTGTACAAAGATATGCCTATATCGAGGCTGATGAGTATACATAGTTAAAGCATAAATATAAATGATAAATCAATAAGTACATTATAGTGATTTCAAACTCCCTTGAGATAATGTTGATATAACCTTTGAAGCTCCTTAATCTTGGTAGCACTTAAAGTAAAAACACTTGGAGGATTTGAATGGGTTTTCGATTAGTTGATTAGCCTTTGACACTTAAAACCCTCAAGCTTCTTGATGATCTTTTGGAAGACTTGATCTTTGAGTAACTCTTTGTAGCAAACAAGATCTCCCCTAAATATATGGAAGAAGTAGGCCTTGAATAGATACAGAAAAATGAAGCTCTTGAATGATATTTGAAGTTTAAAGCTCTTGGCTTAGGGATGCAAAGATTTGTGGAAGGCTTCAAGCTCAATCCCCTTGCTTCTTTAACCTTGAATTGTCCCTTAGCTTCCCCTTAAATAGAACTTCAAAAATATGACTATCGGAAGAAGTGGGAGGCAACTTCGAGGCCTGATGTTCAAATTTTTGGATGTTGGAAGTCGGTAGGTAGTAGTCGTAAGTGACTATGTCAAGTGACTATCTGCTAGGCGATATGGCTAGCGGTTGCTCCAAGTGACTATGGTCAGATGGCTTGCAAAAACTCTTGCGTCAACCTTACTATCCACTCCCAGGTAGTATAGCAGGTGGCTACGCCAAGTGACTACCGCACTGACGATATTGGAAGGTGGTTGTGAACTAGCAAACAATATCTTCAGACAAAGAACTTTGTCTATGGATGGTAGTCGATATCCATAGGCAGTTGCGGCAAGCGGCTGTGGTCCTGTATTCAACATTTCTGCGCTTTCCCACTTTTGAAACTTGGAAATTTTTCATTATAAATCAAAACACATTTACCTATATAATTTTCATAAGTTTTCAAGCATGGATAAAAATTTGAATCAAGCTTTAAACAAGGATAAATTTAATCAAATATATCTATGAAGAATGCTTATTTGGATATGTTTATTCATTATGAGTTTCTCAAGTTGTAAGGCATGGATAAAAGCTTTTACTCACATAAAGCATGTTTATCAGGATGTGTTTATCCATTATGATTTTCTTAAGCTCACATATCATGTTTTTAGTAAAAGCTTAAGATGATAACTCCATGAAATACATGCTTATGTTTAAGCAAAAATACATTTATGATCCAACATATGATAAGCAAGGTTAATGCGCTATGAATCATGATAAATCCTTTATTCCCTAAAACAATTTGTGTGATATGCTTGTATAAATGGTAGCTTTACCAAAGAGTGCATAATCCAAGCATATTGCAGGTTTCTTATATTAAAAGCATCATTAGCAAAAATTGAGCCTTAAGCCAAGTTTTGTTGTTATCATAATTATGCACAATAAGCCTAACAAGGATAACATTTATTTTCATTCAAGCACCTAATATAATATCTCAATAGAGTATAGTGCTAAATATGATTCAATAAATTAACACATTAAAGAATGATAACTAAGGTTAACCGCACCGTGAAATAAAAGATGTATGCTTGCATAATCAAACATTCATAATTTTGTATATATTTCACATTATCAATTAACATCCATCAAATCATAATTATGCAAATGATTTTTATCAATTTAAGCACACATATTATTTTATCTTAATACAAGTTTTGTTATTATCAAAAATTATATATAATAATCCTGACAATCATTTCATATATAGATAAATTTATGCAAATAAGTAAAACACGTTACATTCAGAACCCATATAGTCATTTTGCTCATCACTCACCACTCATCTAAGTCAACATTTCACTGAGAAATAATAGGTCTTGCTATGTTTGTAACAAGGCCTTAGGCTTAGCTAACAAAGAAAACGAATCATAATTTAGAAATTAAGAGAGACTACAATAGATATGAACATGATGTTTTACTCTTTTACTCTCATTTTCTTTTTACGGGCTGTATTAGTATCACCCCCCAAACTTATTTTCTTTTGAGTTCTTTGGAATGTGATCCCCATAACTTTGGGCTATAATGGTACCACACCCCCTAAACATATCGATTCATAGAGATGTGATCCCCCCAAATGAAATATAAGTCCTTGTTCATCCTTTTTCTTTTTCTTTTTAGCATTTCACTTTTTTGCACCCCCAAACTTATTTTCCTTTACATCACTTATACCTCTCTAACAACCATGTGCATCTAGTATATCTCTTTATAGGCCAAATGTGGTTTTTCAGGCTCTGAAGATTTTGGGCGATAAGTCTAAAGAAAGAAAAGTTGAATTCTCAATGGGGATACTAGTGACATTGATGTACTAGGTTAGCTAAAAAGGCTTAGCTAATCAAGAAATGCCTACATCCTTTTCTCAGTGATATGTCACCTAATTATCGTCTCGAATGATAGTTGAAATGAGTTCTAGAGTTCAAACTAAGTTATAGATACTTATTCACCTAAACTATTTCTAAGTACTCCATTGATCCAAACAAAAATGGCTATGTGATAGGGTGTATATGAAATCTAAAGTAAATTAGAAAAATATTTAGGTCAAGCACATAGACTATAGTGACATCTACCATTTTCTTCCTGGGCCATGGTTATAGTATCTTTTGCATATCATTGGTCTCCTACAATAACCCTGATCAATGCTCAAAAAGTTTTTTAATAAGCATAAACCAAAAATATAACCATAAGAAAACATTAAACAGGAATACTAAAACAAAACATACATAAGTATAGCAAAACAAGACATACTAAACACAAACAAGACCACCCCCCTAAACTTAAAAACAAACATTGTCTTCAATGTGTAATAAAAGCAATAAGAATAAGGACTTCCTTAACAAACTTTCCTTTTAGTCATCTGCTTCATCATTTGACTCCTCAGATTTGGAAGCTGGAGGGTATGGTGGAAAAGTGGGCAGTGGAGGAAAGACCACGGAACTGGCTCCCTGAGACATATTGTCACTCTAGAACATGGTATTAACTGCGTTAAAGAGGACATTTGTGTAGTAAGGGCTATGATCGGATTCACCTAATAACAACCTGCGACCTTCCTCACATATTGCTTTCTTTCAGCCATTGGAATATATTGGAATCCATGTCTTCTAATAATGAGTATGCATTAGCTATAATTTTAGCCATCAATGAGCCTCTGGATGTGGCATCGACTATTATTATCGTTTGGCCATTAAATCCATTATAAAAAACTAGATTTATAACCTGTTGGGAAACCCATGTTATGAACATCTTCTAAGCAAGTCCTTGAACCTCTCACAACATTTGTAGAGTGGTTCAAAGTCCATCTGTCAAAATTTGCCTATCTCATTTCGAAATTGAGCAGTCTTGGCCAAAGGAAAGAATTTTGATAGAAATTTCTCTATCATCTCATCCCATGTTGTTATACTCCTTAGTTGTAGATTCTGTAACCAACCTCTTACCTTGTCTCTCGGCGAGAATAGCAATAACCTTAAGCTGATGGCATCTTCTAGGATGTCATTCATCTTCAAAGCGTCACTAATCTCTTAGAACATGGCTAAGTGAATGTTTGGGTCATTACTTGGAGAACCCCCAAATAGGTTCTGCTAGACCATATTCATCAATGTCAGCTTCAACTCAAAATTATTGGCATTGATTGTGGAATGAGTGATTCCTGAATAATTCTCATTAATCATCAGCCTAAAATAGTCTTCGATTGGTCACTATTAGTTCTGATTTGCCTATTGGTTTTGTTCTGGTTCTGCCATTGCACTAGATTCGGCTAGCTTCGCTCTCCTAATTTCTTGCATTATTCTTTCGATCTCTGGATCAAAAGGAGTCAGAACACAAGCTCTAGAATTTTACATACACTATCAAGAGACCAATATAAATTGAATCATATGTAAATAAAAGAAAGGGAAATTTTTAATACAGTGAAAAACAAGAATTACAGTGAAAAATAAGAATCAAAATTAAGACTAGGATTATCCTATAACTATTACTAAAAAATTAAAATAATTACAATTCCCTACAACAATGCCAAAAACTTATTCGCTACTAATTATATCGTAAGTATACTACATCAAGTTTTGTAATATAAGATTGAGATAGTGTCATCTCCATAGGGATTGCAAATCTTAATTAACCATTAGATACATAAGAATGATCCTACTTTTATCTAGACAATCAAGATATAAGGAATTGAATAAGATATATAAATGGCATGCTTTGCTAAGAAGAAATCAAGGTAAGAAGACTCTAAAGAGTTGATTTCATTTATGTTTCAATCATAGTGCATTCGACCTACTCCTTGTTGATCATTGCATTGGTTTATAAATCAAGAATGCTAAAATCCTCAACTCCCCCTCCCGAGTGTCAAGTCAAGTATCTATTCTTAATCCCCTAATTTTTTGATATCCCTATAAAACTTGGAAGATCAAGAATGCATTAAGAGTTTGATTCTTTTGAGTGATTTCATATAACCTTGAAGCTCTCCTGAGTCATCTTTGATTTTATGTTGTGATGCCTAGTGTAACACTTGGGGTGTTAAATACTCAAGTTCATTGGAATTGTTGCTAATGTAACTGATAAAAGGATAGAAATTTGGGCGAGGAAAAATTTTAAATTATTATTTCAGTAAAGGATTGAGGTTGGAAGAAATTATTTTAAAATAAAATAATGTAAATGATTTAATGTCATTTATTGAGTCAAATTTGTTATGTATTTGATGTTAATATTATGTGAGAAATGTCAGGATTTAAAAGTATATAGAAAAGGAATTGAATATAGTGGAGAAAAATCCACAAAATAGGAAAAATAAACCGAGCTAACAAAACTAGTGCCAACGGCACCAGAATGTGCACCACGGCACTAGTCGTCGGGGCAACCTAGGGTGGCGTCTAGCAGGCCTGGCACCAATGACGCCGGTGGGCAGTTTAAGGTTAGGTGGCCCAATTTTTCAACCATCTGTTTCATTTTTGTGATATCCTACATCGCCTGCATGAGGGAGGGAGTCCTAGGCTAAATATGCGAGGTTTGGTTGCAAAGGTATCACCCATTTTAGGCGGGTGAAGGATGGGCCTGGAGGAGTTAGTGAGGTTCCTAGTAAGGATGCACTAGGCAAAGCAGACAATATATGCTAGAGCGTCGGGTCGTTACAATTGGTATCAATGCTGACTCTCAATAGTCTACTAGGGTGTATGCTATGAGGACATGACAACCTTGAGGAGGGTTGGATGTGATATCTCACATCGCCTGGGTAAGGAAAGAAGTCCTGGGCTAAATATGTGAGGCTCGATTGCAAAGGTGTCACCCATTTTGGGTGGGTGAAGGGCGGACTCAGAGGAGCTGGTGAGGTTCCTATTAAGGATGCACTGTGCTCCAGAAGGGACAAATCTGTGAGTCTGGTGAGGGCCTTGGTAAGGATGCACTAGGCAAAGTGGATACTATGTGCTAGAGCGCCAGGTCATTATAGTTGGTATCAAAGCTGACTCTCAACAATCTATGAGGGTGTGTGCCATGAGGACATGGCAGCCCTGAGGAGGGGTGGATGTGATATCTCACATTGCCTAGGTGAGGGAGGGAGTCTTGGGCTAAATATGTGAGGCTCGATTGCAAAGGTATCACCCATTTTGGGCGGGTGAAGAATGGGCCTGAAGGAGCTAGTGAGGTTCCTATTAAGGATTCACTGTGCTCTAGAAGGGACAAATCTGTGAGTCCGGTGAAGTTTCTAGTAAGGATGCATTAGGCAAAGTGGACAATATGCGCTAGAGCACCAGATCATTACAGTTTTCTTTTTTCCCCATTCCGTTTCTTCTTCCCCTTTTGTCATACCCTTGTTTGACCTAAATTCTTGTTAATAAGAGGGTTTAGAGAGATTATCATCCAAGCATGTAAAAGGGAATGGGTTTTTGGCATTTCAATGGTGTAAATGGAGGAAGATCTGATTTTTCTACAAATGGAGTGTGCAATTTCGAGTTTTGAGGTTGGATTCATGTTCTAGGGAGGAAGCCATGCTTGAGAATGCTTTTTTCAAACCAATTTTATGGTTTTTGGCTTGCTAGGGTTTTGTGTATAGTAATTTTTGGAGGAGGTGATGTGCATATATTGTTAAAATCATGGAAAAATGATTTATTCATGCTTAATGATGCTTTGGAACTTAACTAGGCATGAGAATTTATGATTTTGAGTTGCTAGGATTTCTAATGATGCATGAACAGTGATTGTGGGGGTCTTAATATGAAATTGATATGGGAAGCAAGGGGAAAATGATTAATTTATTAATTGCAATGATTTTGGGATGATTTGAACATAAGAAATCTGATTTTGAATTGTAACCTAATTGGGGCTTTTCAGTATGGGCTATATGAGTCATAAATTGATCGAATTAGAGGCTTAATTGAGATTGTTTTAAAGATGTTTAAGTATTTATCATGTCATACACAAGATGAATGTTGTAGTAAATGAAGATTTAAAAAGGGGCATTTATGTCAATAGGATTTTGGTAACAAATTGATGGCATCAAAGGCATAATTAGCTTATTTGATAGTTAATTATGGATTAAGTGTATTATATTATGAATAAGTATGGATAGAAAGGAAAGTTCCTTATTAGTCTTTAATGAAATGGTTGATGGAATGCTTACATGAGCAGTTTATCATGTGGAAAAGGGTTTGATTACAACACTAGAATATTAATGGGATGGAATGAACAATTAAGTTATTTTGCGATATATTAAGTTACTTAAGTGTTAATCATATTCTATTCAAGATTATTGTTGTAAGAAAAGAATATTCCTTGAGATACTGAAGTGATATGCAATCAAATCATAAGATTATTGGTTAAATTCTATCTAATTAATGAAGTTATGTTAGAATCCTTAGTAAATATTGTAATTTTAATTGTGTATACGTTATGTGTAGGGTAACTGAGCATTGAGTGAAGGCTAACTTATGGAAATTGAAGATGATGAGAGTGGAATTCATTAAGGTAAGTAGGGCCCCTTTCTGGTTGAATGAACGGGAAATTGCCCCTTTGTTTGAATACAAAGTTGTATGTTTTAGTTGGGGATAATGAGTATCCCGTAATTGTTTATGGATGATATTATTTGGTTTATTAGGGATAGTGAGTATCCCTTGGATTAAAATACTTGGTGTTTTACTTATGTTACAAAGCGGATTGTTAGGGGATAGAGGACATCCCATTTATTGTGATCAATTATGTTTAAATCATGAGATATGTTTTTGTTATTGATATATTTACATGAATCAAATGATCATATGACATTTTTGTATAAGGCATAGAGATTATCTTGTGTTGGTAAATACAAATGAAGTCATTATGTGATATGAATATATGGATGAATGAGGATGACGAATAGCCCATTTTACAGAACATTGTTCATTTTGTGAGATAAATGTGAATGCTTTGTATATTGGAATAGGAACTATACATGTTTTGGATATGATATCAATATGTATGTGCTTAACTATTGGTTCTTGATTTCTATTAATTTTGCCTAATTACTAAGTTGCATGAACTTACGCCTTCTTATTTAAATTTTTAGTGAACAGATCAAGCAAGAGAGTTATGGAAGATGTTTTTCTGGTGGTTAATTGTATGATAGAATGAGACTAGAATCCCATTTGGATAATTGTATAATAGTAATATTATTATGTTTATTATGTATTTCTATAAGAATATTTAGATGATTTCAAATGATATATAATTGTAGTGTAATGGCATATCATAATAGTGAAAAATGTATATAAAATGGAGTTGCATTATGGTTATTGTCATCATGGGGTGGTGCAGGTTCAAGGTTGTGGATTGGTTGGAAGGGTTTAGTGATTTTAAATTCAAATATTATTATTGATAATTATATTTTATATTAGAAATTGTTAATATAAATATTAAGAATGTATTTGATGCTTGTATATCAGATTTTGGATCTTGATGATTAAGGGCAGACTCTGCCAAATTTTTGGTAAATAATAAGGAAATTAGTGAGAAGAAAAAGAATGGTAGCATCCTGCATAGGCCCTAATAAAGAATAATCTACCAGATGTCCAAAATGCATAGGTTAGCGGTGCAGGGCGTTACACCTAGATATTATTTAGGATTACCTCTCACGAGTGTTAAACCCTAAATACTTGATCATTCAATGAATGACTAGTAAATTGAAAGCATTAATCACACAAAATAATAAAAATGTCAATCGTGTAATTCATTGCTCACACCATGAAATCCCCATAAAATCTATCTCCCTTCTAGAAGAAGAAATTTAGCCTCTCATGATATAAGATAAATCCATCAAAGAATCATTCAACATCATCATAGTTTAAATCCCAAGGTTAAATCCAAGATTACAAGGAATGAAAGCAAGTAAAAACACAAGAAAACCAGTGATAACAATGTCTTCCCCTTTGATGCTTGTCTTTCGATCCTTAAAATTGAGCTTATTCCTCTTGATTTTTAAGCCCTTCCTTAACCTCTTTAAAGCCTTGAAGAAACCCTCAAAAATGCCAACAATAACTCCCTTCAAAATGTCCTTAAAGTTGGTTTTTTATCGCATATAATAAGTTGAGAAAAATCCGCAAGGCACTGTTGCAACGCCAGTGCTGCAAGGCCAATATTGTTCCCTTGCAGTGTTGCGCATTCCATGGGTGGCACCACAATGCCAGTTTTGTTGGCCATTTCTATTGCCTTTTGCTTCCTCTAGTTGGATCTTCCTTCGGCTATCAATTTCTAGCTTTCTTTTCCTTAGTTTTTCTCTATTCCTTCCACTTTCCAATGTATATAGAGAAACACATAAAAACACATCCAATGCATATAAACATCTCAAGAATCAACAATTAATAAGCTTGAACAATATTAAATGTAAGTTAATAAAATTCATTCATCATTTGGTGTATGTATATGTGCTAGATTCCAATCAGATCCAAAAGAATCACATCTTATTATTGTCAAAAGAATCTTTAGATACCTCTTGGGCACTCCACACCTCAGTTTATGTTTTCCAAAAGGTTCAGAGTTTAAGTAATTTGGGTACTTTGATGCTGATTTTGCTGATTATAGAGTAAATAGAAGAGTACCTTAGGGATTTTTTAGTTTCTTGGAAGCATCATCATATCATGGTTCTCTAGGAAGCAAACATCTGTTGCACTATCAACTGCTATGGATGAATTTGTTGTAGCTGGAAGTTATTCTGCATAGATTCTCTACATGAAACAACAACTAGGTGACTGTGATTTAAAGTTTGTTGACACCCCCATCCGATATGATAATACCAGTGTTATAAATCTTATTAAGAATCCTATTAGGCATTCTAGATCTAAGCACATAGAAATTAGGCACCATTTTATTAGAGATCATGTCTAGAATCACAATTTCTATTTAGAATTGTACCAACTGAAAAATTGTTAGTAGACATTTTAATTAAACCACTCCTAGAGGATAGATTTTGTATAATTAGAAGAGAGTTAGGAGTGATAGATCCACAAGCATAATGATAATTTCTTGATAAGATTACATTAATATGAGCTAAATGATTATTTTACATATTTTTTGGTTTTAATGCTATACATTTATGATTTGAAATGATGTCTTAGATTAAATGAAATTGATCTTTAAGATTATTATAGTCCTAAGGCATTAGTTAAGCCTGTTTGGGAAGCTTTACAGTTGAAAATCTTGAATTAGAGATGTTGGTCCCATACTCTGGATAGATTCACACAATATACGAAAGTGATTAAATGCACTAACAGGACATGACTCATGAAATCAGAATACAAAGTTTATAGTAGTTTGGCACCCTCTACCTACTCCACTCTCCAAGTCACAATCACAGACTTGGATTCCACTAGTCAACTTAGTCCCAAAATTATAGCAGTATAGATACTTTGTTCTCTGGACTTATAACTCTAGGTGACAATATAGATGAAACACTTACACAACTTGTAATGATTCAACAATCTCTTCGTTTGCAACCCAAACAAGGTACACTCAACAAAATAAAGAATATAATAAAAAAATACTTACAACCAATTCAACTCTAAGTGACTTCAGTGCTTCTAATTATCAAAGCTTCATCACCTTCAAAACTAATGTTAGAATTTCTCCATAATCTTAAGCTCTTGATTTTCTTTTGCTCACACAACAAGATTTCACTCTCTTTGGCACACAACTTCTTCTTCAATAAATCTCCTATTAATGTAGATGTTCAACTATTGGGACATAATCACTCAAAGAAGGTTGAATAAAATGTCAAACTACTTCAAAACTAGATCTTTGTAACTAGCACAAAGTCCTAAAATCATTAATGTTTTACCCAAAAACCATCGACATTTTACCACAAACCATCGATGTTTTCCTTCACAAAGAAATCCATTAAAGTTTAACTTCCTCGGATTTCTCTCTAATTACAAATTTGTCAAGGTTTTGACCAAGTATAGACTTTTCCTAATTTGCATTTGTTGAGGTTGTACTTTACCAGATATATTGCTGACTCCAAATCCGTCAAGATTGCTTACCACAAACATCGACAGATTTCTTTATTTAACATCTTCCTTCCTTAACCTGTTTCCAAAACTTTTTTACGTTTATTCTATCACTTCAAGCAACCTGATTACATGCATTTTATTTCATTTACATTAATCCACTCTACATCAAATGTGTATCAACATCAAACACATAGCAAAATGTATTCCATCTAAGTTTGTTCATTATCAAAACAAGAAACAGGAATCAAACTACTCTCCCCCTTTTTGATGATGACAAAACCAACTATGGATGAACTTAAAATAATATTCCTCCCCCTATCAACATGCTTATTTTTCTTCCTTTTTGTCATAAGCAAAAATATGAGAATGCAAGAATATAGAGTATGCATAAAAATTATATAAGCAATATGCAGAATATGAATATAAAGTCATAAGTATGTAAATATCAACTATGATTTAAAGGGTCAAACTAGGGAACTTAAACCAGCAATAAAGATAAGATAGTTAAAGTATCTTTAAGTCCTTAAAAAACTAGAGAATTAGTTTTTGAAAATGAGTTAATCTCTTCAAGAAAAGATCATTTTGGAGGAGATGACTTTTTCTTTATAGTGGCGTCGGATTGATCAGCAGAGATAGAAGCATGGATTTGCTCCCCTAAGTATACCTGTAAGTTAGCTTTGAGAGGTCCCAGACTAGCTGTAAGTAAAGCGTGCAAGGTGGAAACATCAAGCAAAGGAGAAGTCGAGGTGGTTGAGACATGAAGTGTAGAAGAAAATGTATGGATTGTAGGAGTTAGGGCTAGAATGGTGGCGGTTGGAGTATGTTATGTATCTGAGACAGTCACTACTGGATCATTTCCAGCTTGAGGATCCTTCCCATTCTTTCCTTCAGAACCCTCCTCTTCTTCTAGATCCTATCATCTCTTAGAACATCTTGGAAAAAGTCATCTTCACGCTCATTATCACCTTCAACTTCTACTTCATTTCTTGTTGTTTCATCTTCTTACATTGGAACCTCCTCTTCATTGTCTTCATGCACTACTAAAATCAAACTCCACTTACCATCCTCATGCTTGATATACCTCATCCTTCTGAGAATTTGTTCGTTGAAAATCTAATCGCAAGTGTACAACATCAAGTTTTATAATTTAGTGATGAGTGAGTGTCATATACACAGGGATTGTGTATTTCAACCTTTCACTAGCTATCATTATAAATAATTCTAACTTTATTTGGTTAACCAAAAATAGATAAATCTTAACTAACAACTAAAAAAAATAACTTTGAATTGACTAAATCAATATATTAAAATCCTAGAGGATCGACTTTAGTTATGTTTCATTCACGGCAATTTCAACTCAAACCTAATTTAACAATGCATAAGTTTAAAACCAAGAATTTCAATTTAGTTAACCCCCTCTTCTGAGTGATAGATTAAATATCTATTCTCAAAACTTGATTTCAATATCCCTATAAAAATCCAAGTAATAAGAATACATTAATATCTATAGTTTTCTGCTGAAGATTTCATAAAACATAAAAGTTCTCCCGAGTCATCTATAGTTTTATGTTGTGATATTTAAATCCTAATTATGGTTACCTCTGCTAAGTGTCAGACCCTAATTACAAAATCAACAATTAGGTAGCAAATCAATTGAAAGCCTTAAATACTAAATATCATAAATAAACCTAATTGCAATGCCAAACAAGAAAATCATTGATTACACCATGAACTCAACATAAAATCCATCTCTCCTCTAAGAAAAGAGAGATTAGCCACTCATGATGTAAAACAAATCAAACAAATAATATTCAAACATCATCACAGTTCCAATTCCAAGGTAAACCAAAATGACAAGGAAGAAAAATAATTAAAAGCAATATAAATTAGATTTTTTCCCTATTTAGTTTGTTCTTCACTCTTTGGTAATGACCTCGGACCTCTTGACCTCCAAGTTGATCTTCTCCTCCTCAAAGCTTCTTCCAAAAATTTTTTAAAAAGCCTTGAGAAACGTAGCCTCCAAGAACTCTCAAAATCCTCACTAACCAACCCCAAAAACGCCCCTAACTCCTATTTATAAACTAGCCCCAAAATAAAATTTATGAAAATTTTTCATAATTCATCCATCTTTGGCACCAGTGGTGCAAGAAGGGGTGCTGGCGGCGCCACCTTGCTATCCACTTGGCCAATGTGTGTGAAGGTTAAGTGCCTGCAGCACCAAAATGCTATCCGCTCCAGATGCATTCATTGTTTTGATCATAGCTTCTTCAATTGTTGTTAGAATTGGTTGATTCTTATGCATTGGATAGCTGACTTGAAAATCTTCACTTCTTATGTTAACCACTCTTTCTGAATCCATCTCAATCAATGCAAGAATTAGCATCAAAATGTTACTTGTTTACATTCAACTTTTTTTCGACATGATTTGTCAACTGAAAAATCAAATAATTCAATTAAATGTAATGTTTCATAAACATGTGAATCTAGGTATTAAAATAAATTATATTATATACTAATACCCTCAAACTTAGCTTTTGATCATCCTCGAGCAAAATAGCAACCAAACTAGTGAAACGATCAGGAAAAACTCTCTCTTAGACAATCAAACATATGCCAGATAAATTACACATATAAACATGATTGAGAATTCATTCAATGCATTTCCACAGTAATTTCATGGACTCATACTTCATCAATCCTATCATGAAGTGAGAATTATGATTATGTGTGCTATGTAAATCTCAAGAACATGCATATTTATCAGTCAATAATGTATGAACTAATGATTTTAATGATCTTCTTAAAGCATATCATATGCTTGTTTTTAATAATCCCTCTCCACTAATGTAGACAACTTTATTTACTGGGATCAATAGGTCTTTTTAAAGTTTGCATTGGGGCCTTTGGTTTGGTTCACAAAGAAAGGGTAAAAGGAATAACAAAGTCAGAGTTTAAAACTGAAGTACTCATGGAAATTTATTCTCTTACTTTTTGTCAGGGTTTTCTCATATTTAGGTCTGTTGCATTCTAGGTTGTATTACTATCACACCCCCAAACTTGTTTTCTTTTGAATTCATGGAATGTGATCCTCCCCATTCAAACTTCTCTCTTTACTTGACTTGTTTTTGTCCCCTTTATATATATATATAGCATATTTAATTTAACAACCCTACATTCATTTTCTCTTGCTCTGCTCATATCTCTAAAACAACCATGCACATGACATATATCTCTAAATAGGTGAAACATGGTTTTTCAAGCTAAATAGGCTTAGATAATGATGATACAAGAAGAAAAATTCATATGGTGGTTTTTTTTCACATGCTTTGCATATGTCATTCTTTCATTGGGCTCAATGGGGACACTAGTGACATTAAATGTACTAGGTTGGCTTGAAAGGCTCAAACTGATAAAAAAATGCCTAAATCACCTCCAAAAAAACATGTTGTCTAGGATTTTGCCTTGATAGACAATCAAACGAGTTTTAACATGCTTGTGTCAATCAAAATAAGTCAATAAATTCATAACACTTTTAACTAAATTACATACACTTCACATGATCATGGCATAATGTGCTTGAAACATTTTCATCAGTCATGAAAAGAAAGACTTTTTATAAGACTCATTAAATCATAAGGAATGCATCTCCTTCTTTCACAATCATATGCAATGGCAATAAAAAAAACTCAGCCTATGTTAGTGATTAGTCAGAGAGAGAGTCATCCTATTCAGTTTCATCATATTGGCATGCAATTTCTCTTGGTTGCATCATCCGCAAAAAACACATGATTGCAAAGTCCAAACAAACTAAACATTCTAAACATAGTTCTAACACAAGGCACATGAGTGCAAATTTCAAACAAACAACACAATCTCAAAATAGTTTAAAATAAGACTAAACAGCATCATAAAAAATTGGAAAACTGCTCCCCCAAACTTGTCCTCGATGTGTAAATAAAGCAATATAGAATAAGGACTTCCCTGAAGAATATCAGATTACTCATTAGAGTAATCAGAGGACTCCTCATCCACAGTTGGTAGCAAATCTGGAGAAAAGGTCAGGGGAGGAGGAAAAACAACAGAGTTGGAACCCTGAAAGAAGCTGGCATTCCTAAACATCTCATTCATCGCCACGGTATGGTCCACTAAATAGTTGAGTTGCTGCTCAATCCACTTCTATTATCACTACTGTGAATTCCGCAACTCTATAATCTGGTCCTGAAGATCCCCAAGAGTGAGCTCTGAGATGGGAACGTTGGGTTGGTGCCTTGTCCTAAATGAGCTTAGGGCAGAAGAAGAAGTGTCAGCTCTATGACCCATGACATTGATCTTCTCCAATGTCTCCATGACAGCATTAACAATAATGGGTAGTGGTTTATAAATAGAAGTTAAGGGTGTTTTTGGGGTTGGTTAGTTAGGGTTTTGAGAGCACTTGGAGGCTACGTTTCTCAAGAGTTTTTAGAGAATTTTTGGAAGAAACTTTGAGGAGGAGAAGATCAACTTAGAGATCAAGAGATCCGAGGTCATTACCAAAGAGTAAAGAACATATTAAACAAGGGAAAAAACTTATTTGTTTTGATTTTAATTATTTTTCTTCCTTGTCTTTGTGGTTTACCTTAGAATTGGAACTATGATGATGTTCAAATATTATTTTTTTGATTTGTTTTACATCATGAGTGGCTAATCTCTCTTTTTCTAGAGGAGAGAGATTTTATGTTGAGTTCATAGTGTAATCAATGATTTTCTTGTTTGGCAATGCAATTAGTTTTATTTTTAATATTTAGTGTCGAAATCTTTCAACTGATTTGCTACCCAATTGATGATTTTGGATTTAGGGTTTGACACTTAGGAGAGGTAATCCTAATTAGGATTTAAATATCACAACATAAAACTTTAGATGACTCGGGAGAATTTTTATGTTTTATGAAATCTTTGGTAGAGAACTATAGATATTAATGCATTCTTATTACTCAGATTTTTATAGGGATATGGCAATCAGGGTTTTGAGAATAGATATTTAATCTATCACTCGGAAGAGGGGTTTAAGTAAATTGAGACTCTCTGTTTATAAACTTATGCATTGGTAAATTAGATTTGAGTTAAAATTGCCATGAATGAAACATAAATGAAGTCAATCCTCTAGGATTTTCATATATTGATTTATTCGATTTAAAGTTATTCTATTTAGTTGTTAGTTAAGATTTATCTATTTTTAGTCATCCAAATAAAGTTAGAATTATTTATAATGATAGCTAGTGAAAGGTTGAAATACACATTGCGCATAGGACACTCACTCATCACTAAACTATAAAACTTGATATCGTACACTTGCAGTTAGATTTTCAGTGAACGAGTTTTTGGCATTGTTGTCGGAGATTGATGATATTTCAATTTACTTTTGCTAATATTGTCAATAGAAAATTTGCTTTAATTTGGAATTGTGATTTTCTATTTTTTTAGCAAGTCTAGTTTTCTTTTTGATTCTTGCATAGCAAATTCAATTTCTTTTATTTTAATAACAGTATATGCAAGATCACAGAAACTCTAATCCAAATTATTTTGATCCAAAAATAGATAGAACGCTATGATAAATTCAAAAATCGAAGCAAACAAGAGCAACGGGCGAACCAAAACAAATTTAGGCAAGAATAAAGTTGAATCAACAGAGGCCAATTAGAGACTATTTCAAGCCAGTGGTCAATGAAAATTACTCTGGAATCACTCGTCTAGCCATCAATGCAAATAACTTCGAGTTGAAACCAACACTGATTAACATGGTTCAGTAGAACCAATTTGGAGGCTCACTAAGTGAAGACCTGAACGTTCATTTAGCCATGTTTTAGGAGATTAGTGACACGGTCAAGATGAATGGAATATCAGATGAGGCCATCTGACTAAGACTCTTCCAATTTTCATTAAGGGACAATGCAAGAGGATGGTTACAGAGTTTATAACCCAGAAGCATTACAACATGGGATGAGATGGTGGAAAAGTTCCCAACAAAGTTTTTCCCACTTACGAAAACAACTCAACTGAGAAGTGAAATTGGTCAATTCAGACAAATGGATTTCAAACCACTCTATGAGTGTTAGGAGAGATTCAAAGATTTGCTTAGGAGATTTGCACAGCATGGTTTTTTAGACTGGCTACAAATTTAGTTATTCTACAATGGGTTGAAAGGGCAGACAAGAACAATAGTGGATGCAACATCTGGTTGTTCACTAATGGCCAAGACTGCAACTGAGGCATACCAACTACTTGAAGATATGGCTTCAAATACATTTTAGTGGCCAAATGAAAGAAATACAGTGAGAAAGGTGGCAGGTTGTCTTAAGGTGGATCAAATTATAGCCCTAACTGCATATATGTCTTCTTTTATACACCAAATGGCGATTACTAATTCAACACTAAAGGGAGCATCCATTGTAGAAGAACCTTCTTCATCCCCTCTACCAATTGAAGCATATACTACTCTAGAGTTAAGCGGAGAAGAAGTACAATATGTTAACAATAAGGTCTATAGTAATTTTTGAGGTAACAACATGCAAAATCCATTTTACCCTGGAAACTAGAGGAATCAAGATAATCTCACTTATGGAAATTAGAGGAACAACTTGAATCACCTTCCCGGGTTCCAAAATCCACATCAACCTCAACTCCAAGCTCAACCGGCTGAAAAGAAACCATCCTTAGAAGATCTCATGGGCACTTTTATTCATGAAAGTTGAAACAAGTTTGCTAAGAATGAAGTAAGACTTGACAGCATAAAAACAACAATGGAAAATATCAATGCATCCATTAAAACTTTGGAAATACAAATTGGTCGGTTTGCAAGCTCTTCTAGCAATCGGAACAGAGATACCTTTCCAAGTAACACAAAAAAAAAAATCCAAGACAGCACTATAATGCCATAATGCTAAGAAGCGAAAAAGCATTGGAATCCCCAAAGAAAGAAGAAACATAGACATCTTTAGAAGTAACAAATCAAGATTCAGCACAAGAAGAGAATGAAAGACAACCAAAGAAGGAAGATCAAGAAAAAGAAGACTACAAACTGGGGTAAATCACATTCCATGATAACCCTCTAGTTCTAAAAACATAGCTCCCTTTTCCTCAAAGATTTCAGAAGAAATCAGAACACAAGTGTTGTCTTTCAAGACAGGGTTAAAAGAGAAAGCAAGCAATGCAGTAGAAGTTTTTGAAGAAGAACAAACCTTGAAAGAAGTGAAAGCTGGAATGGATATGAAACAACTGCCAGAACACCTCAGGTATGTATATTTAGGCAATGATTCATCATTCCCAATGATTATTTCTTCTGCTCTAATAGGTTTAGAAGAAGAGAAATTACTACGGGTGCTAAAGGATCACAAATCTACTATCGCATGGTCAATTAAGGACATAAAAGGTATTAGCCCTACCATATTGATGCATAAGATTTTGGTGGAGGAGTCTTATAAACCATCCAGAGAGCATCAGAGAAGACTCAACCCAACAATGAAGGAGGTAGTACATACCGAGGTTTTAAAATTACTCAAAGTAGGTATTATCTATGCAATTTCTTATAGTGAATGGGTGAGTCCTATGTAATGTGTACCAAAGAAAGGTGGGATGATAGTTATTCGGAATGAGAATAATGAATACTACCTACTAGAACTATTACTGGGTGGCGAGTATGTATTGAATACAAAAAATTAAACAAGGCCACTAGAAAAGACCATTTTTTGCTACCTTTCATAGACCAAATGTTAGATCATTTAGCCATGTTATGATTATTATTGCTTCCTAGATGAATACTCAGGCTATAATTAGATTTTGATAGCCCCAGAGGGCAAAAGGAAAATGACCTTTACTTATCCTTATGATACATTTGCATACAGGATAATGCCCTTGGGTTTATGCAATGGCCCCGCTACTTTCCAGCGATGCATGATGGCAATATTTCATGACATGGTAGAAAACACTATGGAAGTATTCATGGATGAATTTTTAGTTTTTGGTTCCACATTTGATCTTTGCTTGCATAACTTGTCTCTTGTTTTGCAGAGATGTGAGGAAACTAACCTAGTTTTGAATTGGGAAAAATGTCACTTTATGGTTAGGAAAGGTATTGTACTAGGACACAAGATTTCAACTCATGGAATGGAAGTAGATAGAGCAAAGATTGTAGCCATTAAGCAACTCCCACCCCCATCCAATATAAAAGGAATTAGTAGTTTCTTGGGTCATGTAGGATTCTACAGGAAATTCATTAAAGACTTCTCAAAAATCTCTAAACCTTTATGCAATCTCTTTGAAAAAGATACTCCTTTTTAATTCTGATGAATTGTGTTTGCGGGCATTCAATAAATTGATGGAGAGGTTGATCTCCACTCTGATTCTAGTGATGCCTGATTGGAATCTACCTTTTGAGATCATGTGTGGTGCAAGCGATATGGCAGTGGGAGCAGTTCTAGGTCAAAAGCATGATAAGATCATTAGAGCTATATTATGCAAGCCTCATGTTGAATGAAGCACAAAAGAATTATACCATAACAAAAAAAGAATTATTAGCAGTGGTTTTTGCATTGGAGAAGTTTTGATCTTATATTATCAGTTCAAAGGTCGTTATGCACACTGATCACGTAGCTTTATGCCACCTATTTGCGAAAAAGGATGCAAATCCTCGATTGATTTGTTGAGTACTATTGATGCAAGAATTTGATTTGGAAATTCTAGATAAGAGAGGGAGTGTAAATGTGGTAGCCGACCACTTGTTTAGATTAGAACACCCAAGCAATGAGAATGCAATCCAAGAAAATTTTCCAGATGAACAACTCTTCACATTGAGTGGTAAGTCCCCATGGTATGCAAACTTTGTGAATTTCATAGCATTTGGAACTTACCCTCCAGACATCAAAGGGTAGCAAAAGAGTAAGTTTTTACATGATGTCAAAGCATATCTTTGGGATGACCCACTACTATTCAAGACATGTGCAGATCAGATGATTCGGAGATGCATCCTTGAAGAAGAAACTCAAGACATACTATAGAGCTACCATTCATCTACCTATGGAGGACATCATGGTGTTAATAGAGCTACTACAAAAGTTCTACAATCTGGGTTCTATTGGCCATCGCTTTTCAAGGATAGCAATAAATTTGCTAAAGCCTATTATTGCTGTTAGCGAATGGGAATAATTTCAAGGAAAAATGAGATGCCACTGATGAATATTCTTGAAGTGAAATTTTTCGATGTTTGGGGAATTGACTTCATGAGACCATTTCTAATTTTGAGTGGTCATTCATACATTCTATTGGCTGTTGATTACATTTCAAAGTGGGTGGAAGCGGTAGCCACATCAACAAATGATGCTAAAGTAGTGTTAAATTTTTGCGGAAGAACATCTTGACTTAGTTTGGGACACCTTGGGTAGTCATCAGTAATGGAGGTTCCCATTTTTGCAACAAACTATTCAATAACCTATTATCTAAGTATGATGTGAGACACAAGGTGGCACTTGCTTATCATCCATAGGTGAATGGATTAGTTGAAGTATCCAATCAGGAGATAAAACAGATACTAGAGAAGACAGTAGGAGGGAATCATAAGGATTGTTCAAACTGATTGGAAGATGCACTTTGGGCATACGGAACAACATACAAAACACCCATGGGCATGTCTTCATATAGGTTACTCTTTGGAAAAGCATGGCATCTTCTAGCAAAATTGGAGCACAAAGCATATTGGGAAATGCATAAGATCAACTTAGATTTTGGGGCTGCAAGTTAGAAGCGAATGCATCAACCAAATTAGTTAGAGGAATTCTGTAACCAATCTTATGAAAATGCCAGAATTTACAAGGAGAGGACAAAGAGATGGCATGACAAACTGATTATTAATAGAGAATTCCAACCGGGGCAACAAGTTTTGCTTTTCAACTCAAGGCTTAAACTATTTCCTAGAAAATTGAAATCATAGTGGTCAGGACCATTTGTCATCAACTAAGTTTTCCCTCATGGAACTGTTGAACTGAGAACATAAGATGGGAGAACATTTCAAGTAAATGGCCAGCAAATCAAGCATTATTTCGAACATAAGAGGAGCAATGGTGAAGTGACCCACTTGAAGGATGGAAAGTGAAGCAAAGAAGGAGTTGGGCTAAGGACTTTAAACTAAGTGCTTCTTGGGAGGCAACCCAATCTTTCAATCTTTGTTCTAATTTAAATTTTTAGAAGTAGAATAATTAGCTTTAATCATATGCATGTCAATAGCTAATAATTACTGTTTTGGCTCTAGTTAGTTCGATTTCAAGGAATAAATTCTCCACTCTATAAGGCCTTGCATATTTGAATCCGATAATGAATCATTATGTTATGATTTATAGGTAAAATTCATGTTGATAAAAGATGAGGAGTAAGATAAGGAAAAGAACTCAAGACTAAAGCAACCTTGGAGCAAGGTTTGGAAAAGAAGGGATCAAGAGAGCAGCACAAAACAAGGCAATGAGGTGGCACCGCTAACACCACCCTAGAGCCGTCGGTGCTAGAAGTGCATCAAAGAAAAAAAATATCTCTGTAGGGCAGCGAGGTGGCATCGCCGGCGCCACCTTAAAACCCACATGTCGTCGGCGCCCACACACACATGCCCACTTGCCCCTTTCTCTCTCTCCTCTCCACATGAGGAACCCTAAGCCCATTCCCCTCTTCCTTCTTCAAAAACTTCCACCTTTCCCAATTGACTTTCTCCACTCCCTAAATCCTCATCTAAAAATCTTCTCCAACTCTCCTTTTCTTGCCCATCTCTCTCATCTAAAGCTACACTCCATCTTCTCCAAGTGGTTTTTCATGGTTAGGTTTCATGCACTCATGGAGGGTCGACGATTCAAGGTGACATGCTCTCTTTAGTTGTTCGTTTATCCATCTCCTACATTGTAGTTGTAATTCCAAAACATGGAGAGCAACTATTGTGTTTGGCAATATGGGTTTTCAATTTGCCTTGGAGGTGTTTGAAGAAATGCTCCAATATAGGTCTTGTCGATTTTTGTGGTATTAATGTGCTATATTCATGGTGGGTTGTTGGTAGATTGAAGTTGAGATTTTCATTGGGAGAGTGTGGTATGAATTTACCTTGTTTTGTAGTGGTGAGGAGGTTGTGTTGAGCAAGTGCATTATGAGATGTTGCGCTTTTCTTCGATACTTTACATTGTGTTGTTGTGGTGAAATCCATCTCCATTTTGGTTCACTGCAGTGGATGTCTTGATCTTTGATGGGGTTTCATGTCTATGTCTCTTGAATTATGTATGGAGTGGTTTTTCTTGTGAAGGATCTCTTAAAGGGGTGTTGCATTGAATGCCAGCAAGGTGTTTGTGAATACGCCTAAGTAGCGGTTTCATTGTGAGATGGTGGTTTGGATGATATTAGTTGTGGATGCTAGTTTGAATTTTGAAGTGTGGCACATTGGTGTAATTTGCCATAAGTGTACTTGTGGTTATTTGTCATTGTGTGCATCTATTATTATGTTGCATTCAGTAGGGTTGTCAACATGCCTCCTAGAAAGACAACCGCTTCTGGACTGTCCAAGCGACGAAGAGCAGATTATGACCCTACTTTCTTTATTGAAAAGGTTGAAGAAGTTTAGACTTCCTTGATCATGCATAGAGAATGAATCTGAGAGACAGAGATACATTCTACATACACTGATATGAAGAACATCATTGAACGGAGGCACTAGCAAAAGTTTATGGCTTAACTTGAGCCTATTGTGGTGGCCATTGTGAGAGAATTCTATGCAAACAAGAGCTCAATATGAGGTGAATCCCACAAATCGAAGAGTTCTTGTAAAGGATAAATTGGTTCCCTATGATAGGTCTTCCATTAATCACTATTTTGATTTGACTGACATTGGGGATGATGCCTACACCTCATGGTTGGAGCGAGGTCCAGATTATGACACCATCATTTCTAGTTTGGCTCATCTGTTCAATCAATGGAAGAAGAAGAATGATAGGGTTATAAGCTTTCCAAGAGGGTATTGGAAGCATTCTCCAAGGTTTGGCACTACTTCATTTCTGCTAGGTTGTTACCTTCTAACCATGTCTCCAATGTCATAAAGGAGAGAGCTCAACTCAACTATGCCATTTAGAGAGGGTTGTGGGGAAAATCATTGAGTGGTCTATTGTATCTTTGTGCATAGGAAGGTTGTCTAGCAGTTTGGGCCATCCATCTCTTATCTGCTAACTAAGTTTTGCAGCAGGTGTCACTAGCAAACTTGATGAAGAGCTCCAAATACTATTACCCATGATTGATGATAATATCATGTAGACATTGGAGAAGACCAGTGCCATGGGTCCTAGAGCTGGCACTTCTTCTTCTGCCTCAAGCTCATCTAGGACAAGGCCCCAACCCAACGTTCCCATCTCGAAGCTTACTCTTGGGGATCTTTAGTAGTAGATTATAGTTTTGTGGAATTCACAGGAGCGATATCAGAATCAAATTGAGCAGCAACTCAACTATTTGGTGGACCACAGTGTGGCGATGAATGAGATGTTCAAGAACACCAACTTCTTTCAAGGTTCTAGCTCCATTAATTTTCCTAATACCCCAACCTTTTCTCTAGATTCACCGCCAGCTGTTGATGAGGAGTCCACTAATTACTCTAATGAGTAATCTGATATTCTTCAGGGAAGTCCTCATTCTATATTGCTTTATTTACACATTGAGGACAATGTTCACTTCAAGTTTGGGGGAGCAGTTTTCTAGTTTTTTATGATGTTGTTTAGTCTTATGTTTAAACTATTTTAGATTGCATTGTTTATTTGAAATTTACACTCATGTGCCTCATGTTAGAACTATGTTTAGAATGTCTATTTTGTTTGGAGTTTGCAATCATGTGTTTTTTGCGGATGATGCATCCAAGAGAAATTCCATGCCAATATGATGAAACTGAATAGGATGACTCTCTCTCTGACTAATCACTAACATAGGCTAAGTTTTTTTATTGCCATTACAAATGATTGTGAAAGAAGGAGATGCCTTCCTTATGATTTAATGAGTCTTATTTAAAGTCTTTCTTTTTATGATTAATGAAAATGTTCCAATCACATTATGCCATGATCATGTAAAGTGTATGTAATTTAGTTAACAGTATTATGAATTTATTGACTTATTTTGATTGAAATTGTCCCTCAAGGTGAAATCCTAGACAACATGTTTATTTGGAAGTGATTTACGCATTTTTTTATAAGTTTGAGCCTTTCAAGCCAACCTAGTACATTTAATGTCACTAGTATCCCCATCGAGCCTAATGAAAGAATTGCATATGCAAAGCATGTGAAAAAAAAACCACCATTCAAATTTTTCTTCTTGTAGCATCATTATCTAAGACTATTTGGCTTGAAAAACCATGTTTCACCCATTCAAAGATATATGTCATGTGCGTGGTTGTTTTAGAGACATGAGCAAAACAAAAGAAAATGAATGTGCTGGTGTTAAATTAAATATGCTATATATAGGGGACAAAAACAAAGTAAAGTAAAGAAAGAAGTTTAATGGGGGGGATCACATTCTATGAAGTCAAAAGAAAACAAGTTTGATAGTAACATAGCCTAGAATGAAGCAGACCTAAATATGAGAAAACCCATCCATGAGCACTTCAGTTTTAATCTCTGACTTTGTTATTTCTTTTACCCTTTCTTTGTAAACCAAACCAAAGGTCCAAATATAAACTTTAAAAAAACTTAGTCATCCTAGTAAATAAAGTTGTCTACAATAGTGGAGAGGGATTATGAAAAACAAGCATGTGATATACTTTGTGAAGATCATTAGAATCATTAGTTCACACATTGTTGACTGATAGACATGCATGGATCTTGAGATTTACATAGCACAATACAATCACAATTTTTACTTCATGATAGGATTGATGAAGTATGAATTCATGTGATTACTCTGGAAAGCATTGAATGAATTCTGAATCATGTGTACAAGTGTAATTTATCTGGCATATGTTTGATTGTCTAAAAGAGAGTTTTTCCTAATTGTTTCACTAGTTTGGTTGTTATTTTGCTCAAGGATAATCAAAAGCTAAGTTTGGGTATATGTGATGAGTCTATAATATAATTTATTGTAATACCCAGATTCACATGTTTTTGATGAGACATTACATCTAATTGAATTATTTGATTTTTCAGTTGACAAATCATGTCAAAGAAAAATTGAATGTGAACAAGCAGCATTTTGATGCTAATTCTAGCACTGATTGAGATGGATTCAGAAAGAGTTGTTAACATAAGAAGTGACGATCTTCAAGTCAACTATCCAACGCAATAGGAATCATTCAATCCCAATAACAAATGAAGAAGATATGATCAAAACACTGTAGGCATCTCAAGTGGACAACATTCTGGAGCTGCAAGCACTTAACCTTCACACACATCGGCCAAATGAACAGTAAGGCGACACTGTTGGTGCCCCTTCTGGCATCGCTAGTGCTGGAGATGGATGACTTATGGAAATTTTGCATAAATCCTATTTTAGGGCTAGATTTATAAATAGAAGTTAAAGGAGTTTTTGGGGTTGGTTTGTTAGGGTTTTGAGAGCACTTGGAGGCTACATTTCTCAAGGGTTTTTAGAGAATTTTTGAAAGAAGCTTTGAGGAGGAGAAGATCAACTTAGAGATCAAGAGGTCTGAGGTCACTACCAAAGAGTGAAGAACAGACTGAATAGGGGAAAAATCTAATTTGTTTTGGTTTTGATTATTTTTCTTTCTTGTCTTTGTGGTTTACCATGGAATTGGAACTATGATGATGTTCGAATATTATTTATTTAATTTTTTTTTACATCATAAGTGGCTAATCTCTCTTTTTCTTGAGGAGAGATTGATTTTATGTTGAGTTTATGGTGTAATCAATGATTTTCTTATTTGGCAATGCAATTAGGTTTATTTATGATATTTGGTGTTTAACGCTTTCAATTGATTTGCTACCCAATTGATGATTTTGTAATTAGGGTTTGAAACTCGGGAGAGTTAACCCTAATTAGGATTTAAATATCACAACATAAAACTATAGATGACTTAGGAGAGCTTTTATGTTTTATGAAATCTTTAGCAGAGAACTATAGATATTAATGCATTCTTATTACTCAGATTTTTATAGGAATCTCAAAATCAGGGTTTTGGGAATAGATATTAAATCTATCACTCAGAAGAGTGTTAGATTAGATTTGAGTTGAAATTGTCATGAATGAAACATAAATGAAGTCAATCCTCCCCATCTCTAAAGCCAAGACTTGTTTTCTAATTTCTTCTGAACCTATCATGGTCTGACTAATAGAGTTTGAAATACAATTTTCCAATGTATCAGTTATGCTTTCATCATTAAAATTGGCAATTATACATTCATTTACAATCACTATTCAGTTACTAATATTCTTTTCAACTGGGTAATTCATGGCATGGTAAATATTGAACTTTACCTCTTTTTCATTGATTCTCATTGTTAGCTCAGCTCTTCCCATTGCAAGAAACAACCTTCACAAAATAAGAGGTAATTCCTCCAACTCATTCAGGTGATGCATTCACTTCTAACTTGTAGCCTCCAAATCGAAGTTGAGCTTCCACATTACCTAATATGCTCTGTGCTCCAATTCTACTAGAAGATGACATGCTTTTCCAAAGAGTAACCTGTATGGAGTCATGCCCATGGGTGTTTTGTATGCTGTTCGATATGCCCAAAGTGCATCTTCCAATTAGTTTGACCAATCCTTACGATTCCCTCCTACTATTTTGGGTTGAATATAATATAAGAAAGCAAAATTAGCATAGACATTATGAAGTGAGCTACAAGTTCTCACTTTGTCATACACATTTCCTATGGCATCTTCTAATGGATGATACCTATGATTATAAATTGTCTGGGATGGTTCAGACAACTCATCTTTACTTATCTCTTCTTCATGAATTTCAATGTTTTCCTCAAGAAGATATGATGATTCAACTTGTGGTAAATCTTTAGATTTTTGCTGAGCTTCATTTGATGCTTCAAGAAAGTCAAATCTCTTATTATCATTATATGCATCATCAACCTTTCTCTGTCAAGAGTTAGTCTCATCAAATTTTACATGGACTAACTCTTCTACCCTGTATGTTTGCTTATTGTAGATTCGGTATGCTCTACTGGAAGAAGAATACCCTAGAAATATACCTTTATTACTTTCTTGTCAAATTTATCAAGGTTATCTTTTTCATTATTCAAGACAAAATATTTAGAGCCAAAGGAAAGAAAATATGTAATATTTGGCCTTGTACATTTCCATAGATCATAAGAAGTTTTCATTAGAATTAGACAAATATAAACATAATTGATTATATAACATGTAATGTTTATAGCTTTAGCCCAAAATCCATGAGGAATATTTTCATCAATTAACATTGTTCTAGCCATTTCAACTAAGACTCTATTCTTTCTCTCAACAACACCATTTTGTTGTGGAGTTCTAGGTGTTGAAAAATTATGAGTTATTCCTAGTTAATCACAAAATTTAGTGAACTAAATGTTGTCAAATTCTCTTCCATGATCACTTAGTATTGAGAGAATTTGTGTTCTACTTACATCTTGAACTTTATGATAAAATTTCTTGAAAAGCTTAAAACATTCATCTTTTCCACCTAGAAATAGTACCCATGTATTATTGACGTGAATACATGGTTTTGATGACAAAAAATCTTGGTTAAAGATTATGTACTAATGGATATTATCAGGTTTTTAGCATGCAGAATTAAGTTATAGGTCTTAAAGAAAAATGACCACAAAAAACATATTCCATGGCCACAAGGCTTGAGCAAGTAAAGAAGCAAAAGACGAAGTATTGTAATAAACAAAGCACAAATGAAAAGGACTCGGCTATTTTCATTCATCTGTCAAAGTGGAAAATCATATTTGATTGATGCAAGAATATATATATATATATACAACATATTTCATCTATCATAAGTAAGCCATAATTATGCTAATGGTCGTCTGATGAGAATAGACAAAGGCACAAGAGTGAAGATCTTCTTAACAGAATAAAAAATTCGTCTACCATCAACAAATAGAGCTAAGAAGCAAGAATCGAATGGCAGAGCAGAAACTTCGCCTATCATAAGTGAGATACTAATTGTCTATTGTCAATAGATAAAGCGGAAGAAGCAAGGAGCCTTTGGCAAAGCAAAGAATTCGTCAATGATCGTTGGTCGTTAATAGACAAAGTGAGAAATATTACATCAAATGAAGGCATCAAGAAAACTCATCTGCGATCCAACACTTCATCTATTACTTACAACAGACAAACCCAACAAACAAAGAGCTAAAGTAATAAGACATCTATGCCTCTACAATGCAACAGACAAAGGATGATTTCTCTGTCACTTATGAAAAACAAAGATGAAGGAACTTTGTCTTATGGATAATTGGATAGATACCTCGTCTATCATAAGTAAATTATGAGCAATGGTCAGAACAAATCATTAATTTTCACTCAATATTAATAAAGATCTTTCTACATTAATGAAAAAGGTAGCTTTTACAGTAATACCTCGATTAAAGCTTATTAAGAAACAAAAAATCATCTTCTCCAAGGTCGACATTGTAGGCATTCCAGCATACGAGGAATAAGAAAAAGTCAGAGAATTCAAAATACACCAATCAGAATGTCCTTTATTATTAATAGAGCTCACCTACCACCAACGACTAGAATTCAAAGTAACTATAAATGAAGCATTGCTTGAGCAGGAGAAACAAACAAAGTATTGAGACAATAATTCAAAACCCTCTTGAGAGCATTTTTACTGATCTAAGCTAAACTTCTGCAATCCTTTAAGAGTCAAGAGCCTTACATTCAAACCTTTTTCAACTTTTGTTTGAAGGCTCTCAACTATCTTTGGGAAGATCATTTACTTCTACATTCAACTTTCGAAAACCTTCTCTTGTGCTTGCTGAGAAATTCCTACGAATATGCCCCCTAGAGCTAGAATCTAAAAGAGTGTTGGGGACACTTTTTTATGCCCCCTGGAGCTAGAATTTAAAAGAGTGTCAAGGACATTTGTTTATTCCCCCTAGATCGGTAATCTAGAAGAGTGTCGGGGACACTATTGTATGTCTACTATTAGGAATAGTGGAACCCAAGACACTAGGAGAAAAGTGCTCTTGGAAGAATTGAATAGAGTGTTTACTCGAAGCACTATAAAAATCATTATTTCTTATTTATTTTGTGCATTTATTGATTGAGTGATTGATTGTTAGAGGGAAGAGTAATCTTAAAAGGAGTTGAGAAGTAATTTTTAAGTACCCAATTCACCCCTCCCCTCTTAGGTTTTTTTCTAAACTTTAGGACCAATAAGTGGTATTAGAGCAGATATCATAAACACTTGTAGTGATCCAATGGCAAACCCATCATCCTCATTATAAAAATTCGCCGCGGGGCAATCATCTTCCTGGCCACCCCTATTTGATAGAACTAACTTTGCTTACTAGAAGTTAAGGATGAAGCAATTTATTATAACCAATGAGATGGAATCTTGGATGGCTATTAAAGTCAGAATCACTCTTCCCACTATTGAAGTAGATGCATGAACCAAAGAGGAAGCCACCTTAGTTCAAAATAATGCAAAGGCTATGAACTCTTTATTTTGTGGACTATCCTCATCTGAGTTTGATAGAGTATCCTTTTGCACTACTGCAAAGCATATATGGGATAAATTAGTATTTATTTATGAATGTTCCTCACAAGTCAAGGGAACCAGAAGAAATACGTTGATAGGAGAACTAGAAATTAAGATGAAGGAGAAAGTATAGCTGAAATGTATACTCATTTTTCTAAAGTTACTAATGCTTTGAAAGGTTTGGAATTATAAATTCTGAACAGATGATGAAGATACTAAGAGTGCTACGAGAAACATAGAACTAAAATATTACAATAATAGACGAAGCAAAGGATTTAAACTCTCTTCCGATCGATGATCTTATCAGTTTATTGATGTCACACGAGCTGATTAAGAACAGAAGGGAAGTGCTGGCAAAGCCAAAGAAAAATATTTCCCTGAAAGCAACCAAAGAAAGCAGCAGTGATTCGGCATCACAATCTGAAGATTATAGGTCATATTGGTTAGAAATTTCAGAAAGTTTGCAAGAAGAGGCAAAGGCAGCTCATCAAAGAGACTGCCTAGACAATAAACGAAAATGGCTAAAAGAAAGAAGGATCTCCCTACATGCTATAAATGTGGAGGGATCGAACACACATCTCCTAAATGTCCTAATGAAAGAAAAGTAAATATGAACGAGAATGATGACAGAAAAGAAAAGAAATACTTCAAGAAGTTCTCAAGAAACCAACCTAGAGGAATGTATGTTAATAATGAAGAATCATCAGGAACCATCTCGAGTGACAAAGTTGACAACGAAGTTAGACACCTTGCAAAAATATGTTGCATGGCCTAAATAGAGAATGAATCAAGAGATCAAATCACCAACAAAGAGCAGTGCACAACAGAGCTGGAGACAGAGGTAAATTTATATTATTTTTACAGTTCCGACTCTTCAAGTTCAAATAGCACTTGCGACAAATACAAAAACCTTGATAAGTTACAATAATCATACAACTCTCTCTTCAGTGAGTTCAAATCACTTGACCAGAAACTTACTCAAAAGAAAAGACCTTTGATGCAACTGTCAAAGTAAATTCTATTCTGGTAGAAAGAAATCTATCTCTACAAAAGGAGGTTGGAGATCTGAAGAAAGAAATAGAATTATTAAATAGTATGCTGAATAAATTCTCCAATCTAGGGGAGTCTGTGACCAAATTTATGAGAATGACCAATCAAACCAGCAAAAAGGGACTTGACTATGAATAGTCAAATGATGAAAATTTATAAAAATTTGTTGGATAGTCCAAGGGAGTGAACCTCACAGAAGAAAGGAAAAATTGTCCAAATATTAGAAGGTTTATGGATTATTCTTGGATAAAGAAACTAATGGAATATATTGCATTAAGCAAAGTCCCAAATATTTGCTATTTCAGCAATAGATTTGGACATAAGTTGTATGATTGTTATGCCAAAAGGATGCAAGCAAAAGGTGCTAAGATGAGATGGAAATGCAACGAATGAGCACACACTTATACCACACACTTTTCCACTAACATCATTAGACCCAATACTTGGGTACCAACAATGTAAGAAGAAAATTTACTTTGAATGCAGGTAAGTCTCAAAGCTACATCTAGAAATGCATGGTTCATGGATAGTGGTCATTCAAGATATATGACTAGGAACAAAAGGATGTTCAAAGAATTAAAGCCAATGGATGGAGGAACAGTAGCATTCAACAATAATGATAAAGGTCTTATCAAGGGAATAGGTAAAGTTTATGGTTTATTCAATGCATGCATAGAGAATGTATTATATGACTCAAGCACAATCTGCTAAGATCAATCAATTATGTAACAAGAGTCACAAAGTTGTATTTGAACCATCTACATGTAATGTGTTCAGTATAGACAATGATCTACAGTTTAGCGAAAAAAGGCATGGAAATACTTATCTAGTATAGTTAGATGATATAGTTGAAAAATGCTTAATTACAGTCAAGGATGATCCATGGGTATAGCACAAGAGAATGAGACATATCAATATGTCATATATCAAATCTTTGTGGAAAAAGGATCTCGTGATTGGTTTACCAAAATTAAACTATGACAAAAATCAAATATGCAAATCCTGTCAATTATCAAAACTGACCAAAGTATTACCTATGCATATTATGCTATGTGATTCATTACTTATTTGTTTCAGCACCTTGATTTAATATTGGCCAAAAATTTCAAAAGCTCAATTAGTGCCCCCTCTTAAGCTACTTTAGATTGGGACCAACACATATGTCCTGGCTTGTTGCAGTTATAATCTTCTTTTGGTCATTGCCATGTCCTCGTCTTGTTCTCCATTAGTGGATGCTTTACTCTATTTTACTCCTTCAGGTTCCTCTAGAACCTTCTACTTCATCAATATCTCATGGGTCATAAGGAAAACCATGAATTCTTCTACAGTTATCTTGTCCAGGTCCGTTGCTTCCTAGATTGTTGTGACCGTAGGCATCCATTGCCTACCTAGAGATCTCAAGATCTTCTTAACAAGTTTGGGTTCTTCATACTTCTCTCCCAAGCTATGCAAGCCAATTGTTATCTTCTAGAACTTGCTAAACATGTTAGAAATAGTTTCTGAATCCTTCATAGTGAAGGACTCGTACTCCTGCACAAGAATATTGATCTTGGTCTCTTTGACCTGATTTGTTCCTTCATGTGCCACTTGTAGTTTATCCCATATTTTCTTGGCTGTGTCACATGAGGAAACATTTTCAAACTCTAATGGGGTTAAAGTGTATTAAAGGTAGTTCTTTGCCTTTGCATATCTTTTTACTACAAGAATGTCCTTTGGGGTATACTTTTCTTTAGTGTTGAGGACTACCTTTCCATTTTTAATAATTAGCCACAACTGATAATCTATGGTGATCATAAAATTCTTCATGTGAATCTTCTAGTACCCATAGTTAGTTCTATAAAATATTTAGGGTATGGAAGTAGATTATCCCTCTGCTGAAGTGTTGTGGAAATAGCTGGCCATTTAGGATCACTTCACAAGTTATGTATATCAATTTTTAAGTGCAAATAGTAACTAAATCATACAAAACAAATGCCTCTTACTTATGCAGATTATACAAATTAAATACAAAAGAATAAATTATAGAACACCGAAATTCAAAAGTTTCAAACTCCCAGAAGAATGTAAAAGTAATGGCGTTAAATGTTTAATCAGAGTTGAGAGTAGGTGGAGTTGAAAGTTTTTTGGAACAAAACTTAATGATTTGAGTAAATGCTTGTTTTAAATCTCTTAACAACTTAGTTCTATATGTTCCCAGCAATTTGAATCTTCTTTTTTATATTGCTGGATTGGTACTTAGCCTGTTATTGCTTTTTCTAGCAATTTTTCGACCATTCTGGTTCACATTCTTAACATGTCATGCAAATTTCCTCATTACGCTATTTCAAACCCTCATAATTAAGACTTCATAGCCTCTAAAGGTTGACTTCATAGCTTCTAAAGGTCAAGTGCTATCAGTTATAATTGTTGCATTTAATTCCAAGCTATTGAAGTTTCATTTCATATTTTTTGAAGCTCTGCTACTTTGAAGTTCTTTACAACTACTCATTTTAGATCCTCTGAAGAAGGTTTCAGAGGTTTTGAAGTTCCTTTATGTGCGTTGAAAGCTCTAAAGGCTAGTTTCTAACATTTGAAGCTTGTGATCTTTCCTCTGAAGCAACTGTAAAGGATGTCTTGGCTTCTGAACTAAGTTCAAATCATTCCTTTTGAATTCTAAAGCATATCAGTCTTCCTCTAAACATGCTTTGAAGTTGTTTAGACTTGTATTTCAAAACTTCTAGCTTCTATATGCTCTAAAATCTTCTCCATTTGACTTTAGAAGTGTCCTTATGCATCTAAAATCCTTTGAAGCTTGATTCCATAATCTAAAGTACCTCTGAAGGGCTTCCTTGCTTCTAAACTAAGTTCAATATTATCCTTTTGACCTCTAAAGCATGGATGACTTCCTCTGAAGAACCTCTAAAGATTCCAGACATGATTTTTAGATCCTCTAAACATCGATACATCTTCTAAAACCATCTTTCTTAATTTTAGAAGTATTTTACTGCCTCTAAAATCCTTTCTTAAGTTCATATTTGTTATTCTTTAGAACATTACTTATTTATTTTCCTCTAAAAATTTAATTATGGTGGATTTAATCTTGATATTAACTTGAAAATGATGTCGATCACTCTAAAGTTACTTTCCTAGCTTAATTAACCTATTTTAAACATTTACTTTTGCAATACTTGAGAATGTAATATGTTAATACCTTAACATTTTACTCATGTGTTTGCTCATTATCAAAACTTAGCTAGTTAATCACATTCATCATCAAAATAAAGCTAAATTGAAGGATTAGACTTATAAAAATAAAGAAAAGAAGAACAATTTAGAATAAGAGAATTTGTCTCCAGATATCATTGAATTCGTAGTTGAATTCTCCTCTTCTTCTTGAATTCTCCAAGCAATCCACATAAAAAATCTCTTTTAAAAGTTATTTTCTTCCACCAAAAATACCTCTCTAATCTTGGCTTCAATTCTCCTCCTCTCCTTTGTTTTGGACATGCACCTTCCATTTCCAAAGTGAGGAATGAAGAGAGAGAAAGTAGGAAATATTGAGGATAAGATTGCTCTTTATCAATTGAATTTGATTCATTTCAATTCCCCCTTGTGGATAGCAATAGCACCTGTTTATAGATCCTTATGAATATATCTCACCTCCTTAATTGTTGCAATTGTACCTTGTGTAATCCTCATGGGATGAGGAGTCAAAAATGTGAGCTTTTACATGTGATGGAGAGTGAAAACATGGGGCTAATTGCATCATCTTGTTCTATGTGATAATGATTGATTTTCCTAAAATTCCATGCAATAGCTTAATCTCCACCATTCATCTTGACTTGATCTTCATGAGAACTCATCTCTATCATCAATTTCCCATCAATTGGACACTAAATAGATTATAAATTAAATCATGTTGTTGTCCATGGATAGATTTTGCAATCTAGTCTTCAAAACTTGATAATTCACTTAAAGATATACTTGATTGGGGATTTAGATCTTTAATTCATGTGTGGTCCACATCAAAATTCATAAAATCAAAAAGAATTATTGTTGTTTAGGTCTTCAATTGTTGCAAGAATGTTTCAATTGATTTACATAAGTTTCTTCAATTAAATTGCACATAAAGTTCTGATTAATTTGTGCAAGAATTCTGCAATTGATTTACGTGAATTTCAACAATTGATTTCTGTGCAAGAAATTCTCCATGTTATATGTGCATGAACTTGAAATTGCTATTTGGTGTAGAATTAATTTGAACATGAAATAATCTTATGTATAGTTGATTGAAATTGTGCATGAACTTTGCACTTCGCAATTTGGAGAAAATTTGATTTGTTTATGCCATGTAATTATGCATAATCTGATTAAAATTTTGCACCTAATAACAATTGAGTTTTGTAATTGATTAGATGTCCATATGTAGCAATATGCTTCAAACATTCACATACAAACTTCTTGTTGTTCCCTTTGGTAAGGCATAGCCCAAAAGGAGAGGGGTGAATTGGGTTAATAAAAATTCTATGAAAACTCCTTTTAATTATTAAAACCCTCTTTGCAATTCAAAGAATTAAATAATGCAAGCAATCAAATAATGAAACAATAGATAGGGATTTTTATAGTGGTTTGAAATACCTTCTCTACTTCACTCTTCCAAACACTCTCCTTAGTGTCTTGGGTTCCAATATTTTAGTAATGAATACAACTTAGTGCAACTGCACTCTTCTTGATTCTAGCTCAAGGGGGACTATAAATATTAGGGCCAATCTTGATTCCAACTTAAGGGGGCATATAAATCTTAGTGTCAGTGCACTCTTCTTGATTCCAACTCAAGGTGGTGTAAGGACACTTAGCACTGCGCCAATGCACTCTTCTTGATTCTAGCTCAAGAGGGCATGAATACAACTTAACAAGTTTATTGAGAGACACACTCCAACAATCAAGCTTGTAGTTCTTGAGATTGGTCTCTAACACCAACTCAATATAGTAAACAAATAAGAATAGGAAAGTAAAATATTACATTTATAAAGAGTGCTTCTTGATGGCATAGGGGAAGACTTTGAAGAAGATTAAATCTTGCTTTTAATGTAGAGACAACTTCCAAACTTGTACGTGGAAGTCTTTAATGAGATGCTTTGAAGGTTGTAGGGTTTGAAGGTTTAAATCTTTTGTTGCTTTTGAAAATGAAGTTTAATACTCACTTTAATGCTTACAACAATTGTTGGAATGTCCCAAATTAACTCTCTTTATTGTAGCATTCAAATTCTGGCCATTGGGGGTAAGTGGCACTCATTTAATGCGAGAAAAATGTTCAAATTTTTGACCATTGGAAGCACCCTAACTTTAGACATCTATAAAAAGCATTTTAGACCTCTGAAATTCATGACTCTACAGCATCCAAGTGGACAACAAGCTTATCAAAACTATAAAGAAATAACTTTCAAACTCTAAATGCCGTTGTAACAAGACTAAAAAGAAGAATAAAGAAAAATGGAACAAAATTATTGGAATAAATGAACAATTTTCATTTTTTTGATGTCCTCAATTAATTACACTTATTACGTTTATATCAAAAAATTGCATATTCACATCCCAAACCACAAATGGTCTTAATTATATCTCCATAATGGAGGAAAACTCTTAATTAAAAGGAAAAAGTACAATGCATTTTAGAGACCTAAAAATAAAACACTCTCTTTTGAATAGGTGTGCATTCTTTGGAATTGCCGAACATTGCAATGGCATAAAATTTAGTGGATCCCCTTGAACCAATAAGCAAAGAAGAGATATGGCTCTAGACTAGGTTGCTAGACATTCGGTCAACCTAAAGAATGAGTGTTTTAATCTAATTTGTTTGTCACAAAAGGAATCAAGATCAGGTGACCTATTTTGTGTTTAGACCTGAAAGAGAGAAAGAAGAAAATAAGTAATTTGAGTTGCTTAACTCTCTCATTTACCCATGAGAAGCTTAGGAAAAGTAGGACCAAGTAGACTGAGTCTAACTCAATGAATCATATTTGGATGACTAAGTGAGTTGCTCATCTCTCTCATTTTTCCATGAGAAGCTTAGGAGAAATGGGACTACGTAGACTAGGTTTTACTCAGTGAATCACGCTTGGATGACTTAGCAAGTGGCTCAGCTCTCTCATTTTCCTGTGAGAAGCTCAGGAAAAGAGGGACCAAGTTGACTGGATTTGGTTTGAAGTAGTTTTGCTAGGGTTGACTCGGTGAGTTATGACTTAATGACTTGACTTGGTCTTAAGCTTAGATAAATAGACAACTTGAATGGGTGATGTTCTCCAATATCAAATAGAGAATGGAAATCAAGCAATGTTTGCAATTTAACCTATGCGAGATTGTAGATCTAAGTTACAAGTAATGAACTTGTGTGGGTTGGGGGTTAAATAACTTGAATGGTGCTAATTAAACTTCATTGACTGAGATTAAGCCTGATCACAATTACCATTAGTGATTATCCCTAATTTCTCTATTTAGACAATTTAGAGTGACAAGTGGGGTTTCATATCATTGGCTCCATGATCTGTGGTTCCACCTTTGCAAGGGGCCCACTGAGTTTTAACTCCTCCAATGGGTTCCTCTATAGGGGTAATTCAATTCCATGATTAAGAGAATGATAGGTTCAAGAAGTTCACCCCAAAATGGTCATCTTCTCCATTTTACTCAAGTCAAGAAGCCCACCATTAATGGAAACTCCTCCCTCTGAATGTGTAGTATAGAATCCATTAATGGAGTCCATATTTTTCTTATATTTATTAATTTTTTGAAAGTGTAAGACCAAAAGAGACAAATTTTAAGATGGTTTAATGCTTCTTATTCAAGCTCCCATAGAGCTCTAATGGTTTCCTCCTTAGGAGTAATAAACCCACCACATCACAAGCAAAAGAAACTACTCTGCACCATTGTGGAGTTTCTCCAAGGCTTAATCAAGTGGTCATGGGGGCCATCCTAAGATAGTAAGGCACTTACCTCAAAATGAAAGAAGATTAAGAAGCTTAGCATCAAGTTTCTTCACTGCTATGAAGAAGAAGGTCCAAAGAGGGGAAGAAGAAAGTCTATCTCCAAAAGGAAGAAAAAATACCCAAGTAGAATCTACTCTAAAGTAGAAGAAAAACCCAAGCAAAGTCTTTCCTTAGAGAAGAAGAAGCAACACCCTTTGGAAGAAGAAGATTTGTTCTTTAGTGTCTCAAAAATTGGGTCTTTCATAGCCACCGACACCTCCTAGCATGGTGGAACCTGGCATAGTGAAGCCTTACTAGCGTGGCGAAGCTCTAGTGGCATAGCCAAGCCTAGGGTGCTTGGGCCTTATTGGCATGGTAGAGCTCTAGTGGCATCATCGAGCTTGGTGTGGTAGAGCCTTAGTGGCGTGGCTGAGCCTAGCAGGATAGAGCATTATGGCGTAGTGAAGCCTGACATTGTAGAGCTCCTTGATGAGGTAAAACCTAAATGTTAACCTAGTTGTTCCAAACGTCCTTTACCATGTATGATTTTGATGATAAACATATTTAACCAGCTAAGTTTTGATGATAAACAAAATCATATCAGTGAATGGTTAAGATACTAATAGTTATGTTCCCTAGTATTGCAGTGATAAAAAATAAAAAACTTTTAGGGAAATAACTTCAATTAAGCGTGTTAGTGTGAATACATGATTTTGATAATAAACAAAACTTGATTAAGTTGTACTAATGAATACTTGTCAAGTGCTTAAGTATGCAGAAATAAGTTGTAGAAGCATAAAAATGTGAAAATGAAGTTTAACATTTTGAAAGAAATAGAAAAGGAAAACAAGAGCTTCGAGTCTTGTTGATTGTCAAATGCATTGGACAAATGAAAAGTTTAAGACAAGATGAAGAAACAAACTGTTAGTCTGTGCCATAAAGACCAATACAAAGTCTACCATATCGATTATTCTAACAAAGTAAAAGACAAAACTGCAATAAAAAATACGTTCATCCACAATGTGAAGATCATCCAAATCAATCATGGACTAAGCAGAGTGAAGTAGAAGTTTATACAAAGTTTCAAGGATGATGCCTCAAAGAAATGCATAAGGCCAGAATGAAAAGGAACTCCATCTAAAGACTTAAGACAAAAATTTTGGACAAATGTAGAAGACAACGATGAGCTTTGAAAAAAGTAACAGTTTAGTGAGTTTATCCAAAGCCAACTTTGAATAAATGGGATGAAGTGCTAAACAAAGCAGAATGAAGAAACTTTGTCTGATTGAGAATGACTAAGCAAAATTTGTCTGAAATTAACTTCGAACAAAGTAACAATTTAATTAGTTTTTCTGAAACTTACTTCGAGTAAATGGGATGAAGTGCGGGACAAAGTGAATTGGCCAAATTCATCCAAACTTAATGCCTTCTTCCTAATATCATGAATCAGTCAGTGTTACAGACATTCCCTTGCCTGATGTTTGCGCAAAGCAAAAATTTTCCTTCTCACTCAAGGTAAGAATGGTGCTGTAGACATTCCAGCTAATGAGAATTAATTAGAAGATGGCGATTTCAAAAGGACTAATCAGAATAATGTTCTATAATTAGTGAAGGTTACTTGCCACCAATGGATGGAATTCAAAGAAAATAAATGAAGTAAAGCTAGACAAAAAAAATAAATTGAGAAGAAGAAAAATTGACTGCTTATTCATTCCTGAACTACAACCTTCATTCATCTTTCAGACAAGCTGAGAGCCATTGCACTTAATCCTTTTGCATCATTTCTGAAAGGCCTCCAACTACATTTTGAGAAGACCATCTACCTCTGTGGGTAGATGAGCCTACTCCCATTGTTGAACCTGCAAGGAGGCTGACCCGTGTGCCAGAGTCGATAAAGGAAGTGGGCCAAACTTTGCAGATTCACCTAGGTCTAGGGCTAAACATGAAGGCCTTTGATAGTATGAAGCCTCCAATATTTAGAGGCCAGAGTTACTACAGGGTCATGGATGACTAGATCTCCGTGATGGAGAAGGTGTTCGCCTATATGCTGTGTCCATAGGAGCACAAGGTGTGTCCACCAACTAGAGGGCGAGGCCAAACATTGGCTGAAGATAGAGAGGGTGACCTTGCCAGATGTGGGAGCTAGTCTAACATGGGAAGAGTTTAGAGATAGGCTCTTCCGCCATTATGTACTCGCCAGTGAGAGAGAGAAGAGGATGACTGAGTTCATGACACTAGTGCAAGGGAGGAGACCTGTGGTAGAATATGATGAGCAGTTTCGCTCCTTGGCTTGATTTGTACCATGGGCCAACCTAGACTCCACAGAGGTAGCCCAGAAATTTCAAGAGGGTCTACAATGGAGCATCAAGCAGAATGTCGCCCTCTTTATGCTCACCAAATACGAGGATATTCTAGAGCAGGCCCAAATAGCTGAGAGAGAGGAAGAGGAGCACCAAAAGTTTCAAGAAAGGTGACACACTTGAATAGGTGACTCGGGCCAGAAGAAGAAGCCCCATACTGAGCCGAGTAGTGGAGTCACCTCTGAGAGGACATGTCATCATGGTTGCCAGCTTGGACATATCCGGCTGCATTCTACGGCTTTGAAGAGAGAGGGAAGGAAGTCTACTAGGCAAACCCCTACTCAGTCTAGATAGTAGAGCTAGACAACCAACCAGCCACAAGGAGTAGAGCAGAGGAGATCGATTGTTTGCTATCAGTGTAGTGAGCCAAGCTACATTAGACTCCATTGTCTCACTTTTCAGGGAAAGAGTAAGAGTGTTGCTTCTAGGGCACCTCTCGAGCCTGAGTGTGGTGGCCTACAGATGAGAGGCTGAGGTCATGGGACGTATATACCATCAAGGTGGTAGTTTATAGAGCAAAGGCCCCAAACTATGCCAGTTGTATAGGCTACACCAGTGCAAGAGGAACAACAATGGATCATGTCGTTATAGGTAATCTCCTCGTCTGCAACTATATGACACATGTCTTATTTGATCTAGGTGCTTCCCAGTCTTTTGTCTTAGTTGCATTTGTTTATAAAGCTAGCTTATCTACATATCCCATGCATAAATTGGTACAGGTCTTGACACTGCTGAATGCAGTTAATATGGTCTCAGAAAAATGTTATGATATTCCCTTGGTAATTGAAAGCAGATTTTTCTATGCTGATTTAATAGTATTAAACATGGAAGGATTAGATATTATATTGGGGATGGATTGCTTGGTTAAGCATAAAGCCAAGATAGATTGCAAGACTAAATAGGAGATCTTAAAGACTCCTGATGAGATAGATATCACTTTTCGATAAGAGCTCTCAATTAGTATGGAAGGGGCATGAAGATTATTTGATTTCTTCCATAGATGTACACTCTAAGCACAGATCAGTGGAGGATATTGTAGTTGCGAGAGACTTTCCCGATGTGTTTCTAGGAGAGCTATTTGGATTATCTCTTGAGTGGGAAATCGAGTTCGGTATTGACCTCTAGCCTGGGGCAGAGCCCATATCCAGAGCACCGTACAAAATGGCACCAGTGGAACTGGCAAAATTGAAGGTGCTATTGCAAGAGTTGATGGATAAGGGATTTATCCGCCCTAGTGTGTTACCTTGGGATGCTCTGTCTTGTTTGGAAGAAGATGGACAGTAGTCTGTGCCCATGCATTGACTATCGAGAGCTTAACAAGGTGACAATCAAGAATAAATATCCATTGCCTCGTATAGATGATTTGCTTGATTAGTTGAAATGGGCTACTATGTTCTCAAAGATTGGTCTTCAATTGGGCTATCATCAGATGAGGGTTAGGCTAACAGATGTGCTAAAGACTACATTCAGAACCTTTGACTAATGCTCTAGTAGTCTTCATGGATCTTATGAATGGGGTGTTTAGGCCATATTTAGATCACTTTGTGATCATATTTATTGATGACATCCTGATTTATTCCAAAAGCAAAGAGGAGCATGAAACTCACTTGACACTGGCATTGCAGCATTTGAGAGAAGAAATGTTGTATGACAAGTTGAAGAAATGTGACTTCTAGATGAACAGTATAGCATTTTTAGAGCATACCATATTAGGAGATGGTATTTCTGTGGACCCACATAAGATAGAAGCTGTGGTGAACTGGCCTCAACTAACTACAGTGACAAAAGTTTACAATTTTCTAGGATTAGCGGGTTATTACTACTGATTTGTTAAGAGATTCTTTATTATAGTCGTGCCTCTTACACAGTTGACCTGCAAGGGAGTGCAATTCAAATGAAATGATCAATGTGAGGTAGCATTCCAGGAATTAAAAAGGAGGCTAGTAGAAGCTCCAGTTCTCAAAGTCCCTACGGGATATGGTGAATTTGTAGTATATAGTGATGCATCTAAACATGGATTAGGGTGTGTATTGATGTAGAATGGAAATGTTATTACTTATGCATCACACTAGCTGAAACCTCATGAGCGTAGCTACCCCACCCATGATTTGGAGTTGGAAGCTATCATATTTGCTTTAAAGATATGGACACATTATCTCTATGATGAAAAGTGTGACATGTACACAGATCATAAAAACTTCAAGTACATTTTCACCTAGAAAGAGCTAAATATGAGACAGAGGCGATGGCTTGAGCTACTAGAATATTATGATTTAAATATACATTATCATTCAAGCAAGGCAAATGTTGCGGTAGATGCTTTGAGTAGGAATTCTAGTAATAGTATGGCATATCTACTTACATAGAAAAATGAGCTATTTGAAGAGATGAGGCAGATGGAGTTGTATGTGAGAATGAGAGGGCTAGTGGCACAGTTATGTAAGTTATCTATTCAGCCCACTTTGCTAGATGAGGTTCGGACTGCTTAGATGGAAACTACAGATGACGAATTTCAGAAACTGAGAGAGAAAGCTCAGAGCGGTGGACTACCTGATTATATTATTGGTACTGTTGGCATCTTAAGATATCAAAACCAGCTTGCATTACCTAAAGGTTCCACCATGATATAGAAAGTATTAGAGGAGGAACACCACTCACCTTATACCATCCACCCAGGTAGTACCAAAATGTATCATGACTTGATATCACAGTATTGGTGGCAAGGCATGAAAAATGATGTGGCTCAGTATGTGATAAGGTGTCTAGTATGCCAAAAGGTGAAGGCAGAACACCAGAGGCCTCATGGGTTACTACAGTCAATTGAGATCCTAGAGTGGAAGTGGACATATATCACTAGGGATTTTATTATAGGTCTTTCCAAGACTACAACCAGTTATGATAGTATCTAGGTTATAATGGACAAGTTGACTAACGTAGCCCACTTTATTCCACTTCGCACTACCTACACTACTGAGAAATATGCATGGATTTATCAGAAGGAGATAGTGAGACTACATGGTGTGCCCAAGGTCATCATTTCTGATCATGGATCAGTGTTTACATATAAGTTCTGGACAACTCTATATAAGGCTATGGGTACACGTCTAGATTTTGGTAGTACATATCAGCCCCAGACCGATGGGCAGACTAAGAGGGTGAACCAGTAGATAGAGGACATGTTGAGAGCTTGTGTCCTCGAATGGGGCAAAGCCTAGAGCTTGTATGTTACTTTACTAGAGTTTGCCTACAATAATAGTTATCACTCCAGCATTGGTATGGCTCCTTTTAAGGCATTGTATGGGCATAAGTGTCAATCAACCCTATAATGGTCAGAAGTGGGGGAGACTACTATTATAGGGCCATAGATAATTGCAGATACAATTGAAAAAGTAGCCCAGATAAGGGAGAAGATCTGAGTTGCTCAGTCTCACCAGAAGAGTTATGCAAATACACGTTGGTAGAACCTAGAGTTTCAAGGGGGAGAACAAGTCTTTCTTAAAGTGTTACTTAAAAAGGTGTGGTATAATTTGGCAGCAAAGGCAAGCTAAGCCCAAGATATGTCAAGCCATATGAGATAGTTGAACGGATTGGTAAGGTGGCTTATTGTATTGCATTACCACCTTCATTGAGCATAATCCATGTTATGTTTCATGTGTCATCACTATGGAGATATGAACCAGATCCTTCTCATGTTTTGGCACTAGAAGAGGTACAAATGAGTGAGAATCTGCAATATGTTGAGCAAACAATTTGTATTCTAGATAGAAGGAAAAAATAGCTAAGTAATAAAGTAATCTCCCTAGTTAAAGTGCAGCAAGGTTGTCACTCGAAAGATGAGGCTACATGGGAGCTTGAGGATATGATGCAGTCTAAGAATCCTCATCTATTCGTATAAGTGTCGAGAATGAAACTTTTTATAAGGAGGGTGGAATGTAAGACCTTGAAAATTTCAAGTATGTTGGATTTTAATTTTATTAATTTGTATATAATATACGTGAAAATAGTTAAATTTTTGGGGAAATTCATTATGGAAATTTATGAAAATAGGTGAAATACCATTGTTAATATGAGAACGAGGGAGGAAATAAATTAAATTATGCATAACAAGTGGATACTAGTCGAAAAAATGTGATAGAAAAGTTTAGTAAGAAGTGGAGTATAATACATGTACATATATGATGAAATTCTAAATCTTTATTATGAAAATTATCAAATTCATGTGAAATGTTATTATTAACATGTGAATTATAATACAAGTGGTGCATATATATTAGTTGAATGGAATGAGGATGACAGAAAAGTTTCAAGTGAAGTGCATGTGCATACATGAAATTTGGCAGCTAGACTACCATAGTATTTTTAATATTAAAAGCTAAAGATCATCTCCCAAATGGCCATCCTCGGAGCAACCAAGAGACCCCATGTTTCAGACCCTCCCATCTTCTTGTTTGAATGAAATTCATCTCTTTCATTAGGAAAACCTTGTGGGAATCAATCGAGTCATGGATTGAAGTCTATGGCCTCAAGAATTTTGTGGATTTAAGGTAGTTAGGCCATTCACAATTAAAGATCAGCTACTGTTGATGGGACCCACCAAAGAAATCACAAATTTAAGGTATGTAATCCATTATTACAACTTGTTAATTATGAAAATATGGCTGTTTTGTTAATGGATGGATGAATTAATGATCTTTACTTAAAGTGGATCAAGCTAGGGTTTTGCAAGACTTATCAAGGAGATTAGGGGTCTTAATTGATGTATAAATCAATCAAATTTAGTTTTAATTAGCTTATGGCATGCTTGATGTAATCAAAAATTAAATCCAGCAAGTATAAGTGATGAACAGGTAACTATGATCATGTTACCCATTAGCTATTTGAGCAAATGTTTGAGTAAATTTCATTAAGGAAGTACTGAGTAATTAAGCCCAATTACTGATAGGAAATATCTACTTAATTAAGAAATTAACACAATAATTAATGAGCTTCAAGTAGATTGAAATAAATGAGGCAACTATGGTGGATAGTAGGGAAAATGCAGGGTATTTAATTAGTTTAATGAGGTTACTATCGACAATTAATTGCAATGCTTTATATATGTAGGGATGAACTTTTAGAATGTGATTAAGGAGTGATTAAAGGAGTATTTCAATAGATAATTACAGTAGAAATCACAAGTCAATTAAGGTAAGTAGGTGTTTTAATTTCAACTTGAATTGGACAGTTTAATTTCTGATTTTAGGCACTAAATATTTAATACAATATGACATGTTATATTATGGTTTAATTGAGTTTTGTTTATTGGTTAATTATTTTTAATGTCTTAATTTAGCATATGTGATGTGCATTAAGAAAATATTGAAAATAGATGGTAAATTTAAATAAAACAAGACATATGTATTACATGAAATTGTCTATTTAAGTATCCATCTTGAGTTTGATTAAAACCATATAAAATGAATTTATTTTGCAAATATAAAAGTATGGAGTTATTTTCCATATGTGGAAAAAGAAATCTCGAAATTTTCAAAGAACAATTTGATCGTTTGATGGTCCAAAAAAATCAGGAAAATAAATACTCAAAAATTCGCCTGCTGCCCATTTTACCAATATTTGTTGATTTTTGTATGTTATTTTTTATTTCATAAAATTAAGTTATTTTGACTTGAATGTTTTAGTAAAATTCAATTATATTATTTTACATCTAGAGAATTTTTTTAGAAGAAATAGAGCTAGAAAATTTTGTATATAATTTTTATTTTAGAGTTTCATATTTTATTTTTAATCTTCTCAATTTAAATTATTTGTAATTGAAATTTTGGTCATACAATTTTGATACTATTTTGAATCTACGAAAATAATTTTAGGTCAAACATAGATTTATAAACTTATAAAAATAATTTTCTTTTAGAATTTGTGTATATATATATATATATATTATGCTTTGGGAGTGTCGGTAAACTCTGGTTTTGATGCCTAGCTGGCATGGAGCCCAATGTGGCTCATATATGTATTTTATAATGGTTGTAGGGCTGACCTATATTCGCCATGTGGTGAGGAGTGGCCTAGTTGGCCAGTGGGCAGTTTGTGTGGGCAGCCGAGGTGGGTGGGCATTGCTATTGGCCTAGATGGCTTGATTGTTATGATTGACTGAGTAGCTTGTGTAGGCATGTTTATGGAGAACTGGTACTCTTGAGAGGCAATGAGGGCGGGGTGCCATTGGATACAGCAGTATGGTTGTGTGGGCCTTAGGGCTTCTAGCCGGGAGTGTCTAGATGGACCTGACGATCTGAAGAGTGAAAGAGCAATGTTCTAATTTGTGTGCCTCCCGGAGAGGAGTGTGTGGATGGTTGAGAAGCATGTGGATGATGGTGGAATAGTGTATTGGTATAAGAGTTAGCCGTGTGATATGAATTGGCAGATAAAAAGGGCAGTATGACGTATCGATATTTGAGCTGTTATTGACCGATTAACTATGTATATGATATCATTATGATTATGTGTATGAAATAAGTAATAAAATGTTAAAATTAAATCTTAATGAACCTAACCACTGACTGACTATGACATCCTACATATGTCTTCTCAACCTAGGCTCAGATGCAATTTCAATATTAGCTCAGACACATAATCAAACTTTTACATCGCCTTATCCTCAAGTATCTTTATTCCAAAAACCCGCACCTGCATTTTCTTAATGTTAGCCTTATTAGTAAGGCTTTTTATTCCCTAAAACATCACACACTATGTCCGTATTACTCACAAGTCAGAGACCATGTTATCATAACATCCATACTTCCCAAGGTGCATTCACTCTTCACAATGCCATATCAAATTTGGACTATCAAGGCATTTGTGCCAAGCCTCATCATATCCACACCTCACAAGATGTATATTCACACCTCATGGATGTGATATCATTTACACATATACTCAGTTATCTAACTATTCATTAAGCATAGTGTCATTATATCAAAAGCATGTCCGTTCTATAATATACTACACAATAGTGTATAACATTAACAATATTAATGCAATAATGTATAACAATGATAATATCTTGACAAGACTATATCAATACAATACTTATGATACAGACTGACTCACAGTCTAGGCTATACAATCTTAACATGTCAATTTGTAACACTCCCGGCATCATATATCTCATATCACATAATTGCACTCACATATATACATATCCCGGGTATATAAATGTCCTCAATTAGTTCCATTAATCAAAATTATTCAAATAGCTTATGCTTATCGCCACATTCAATTTCAATCCTATAGGAAATACATAGGTTTATTAACCACATTATCGATCAATTCTGCTCAAATAACTATGATAGCATCCAAATTAATCAATACACAAAAGTATACAATTTCAAAATCTCCATTCATAGCATACTTAACATAACACATTTAACATTTCAACAACCCAATTTGCTCATAGGCAAGATTATTCCACAATATATGGACATGCCATCATTTCTAGCAGTCAATCCCCTCCATAAAAGCTACTAAATAACACTCACAATTCACTACATATACAACAACATATAATTTGGCATCAAAGTTCACATCGTATCATTCAATACAAAGTTCTACTAAGATATTAGTCATATCCAATTGACTCTACTTCTCTATCTCAATACATTGATATCTATATGTATATTATTAGTCTACCTGCTACCAATCAATACCATGCTCGATAGGCTACCCAACTAAGTGGACTCAAACACAAATCAAATGGCCTTAGCCATCAATCAAGTGGACACACAGCCACAATCAAACTGGACTCAACTTCCTTACAACTTCGGTGTGTTATGGTCTATTCTTGCAATTCGGCTATAAATGTCATGGGATCCATGATCACATGTTATTCCTCCTTCATTGCAACCCAAAGATAGTAAGTTCTCCATCCACACCTACTAAATAAGCAAAGGAGTCTAACATATTAGGCAGATCAAACCTCTTTGCCATCAAAGGCATCATCATCAAACAAAGTCCTTTCATGGGTAGGATCCCGAATAACCAAGTAAGCTATCCTGACAGATACCTAACCCAAATTCACAATGATCATATTCTAGTAGGCATCCAACCCTCAAATACATATCAATTCTATTTCAAGAGGCATCCAAATCTAAGCATGTACCTCAGTCATGCATCCAAGCCTCAATCAAATAATTAAATATCCAAATCTTATTCAAATAGCCAAACCCAAGCATCGAAACTCAATTACATATTAATTGTATTCCAACTAGTATCCAAATCCAATCATGCAATTGAATTTTAGTCCACAAAACATCCAAGCATGCATCAAATTCTCAATCAATTTCCCAAACTCAATTTCCTACTAATTTAAATCATTAAAAAAAGTCACTTAGGGAATACACAAATTCACCAATAATATTATCAATAAATAAAATTTAATTCATACATGATGAAATACAATGTCAATCAACACAATTATTGCACACTTGATAATTCACTCAAATCACATGCTTACAAGCAAAGTACACATGCCATCCTTTACCACAATCAAACATATCCATAGCATCTATCAAACAGTACTCACAATTCCATAACACACCCCTCAAATCAATCAAATAATCAATTTAGACTTACACAATGAATCCCATGATTTCATTACAAACAATTAAACAAACAAAATTGAATTCAGTTTCAAATGCCCACTCATGAAACATCACAATTTCATCATTTCAAATTCACACATAAAATAAACATAATAATCAATCATTTAAATACAATGTGCATATGGGCACCACTACCCTACCGTTACGCTACTCTAATCATGACAATTATTTGTCATCTCATCTTGTATAAGCATTTGATCCAAGCATTTAATAAAATCATGTTTATGCCATCAAAGCACAAGCATATTCATTTCCTATGAATATCATTTATACAAATTCTTAAGTATATCTTTTCCCGTACTCACACCTTCAATATATGGCTGACATTTTCCTTACATTCTAATATTCTTCCATGTATCCCATGAGTTCATCAATTTGTATTGGCATGTCATTTTCTATTTCTTCCAAAAAATATTGCCATCATGATTCAAGGCTCATCACTCTTAGTATCAAATAACCTACTTTTCTCTAATACCATTCTGTCCTGCCCCGACCCCAAGCCTATGTGTTTCACCACTCTCTTATAATTTTCCTATTTTTAAGGGAAATTTCTACCAAAAATCTAACAATCTCCCCTGAAATATGAGACTATACACTTATTCATTCATTTAATCATATAAAATAAAATATCGATAATTATAATTTCTAATACAAATCATAACACACACCCATACCAACAGTTGTCTGCCCTAAGACCAAAACCGATCATGATGATAATTCACCTCACTAAGCTCATACAAATCTATTTCTACTTATAACATTATACAAAAACTATTATGACATGCATTCTCTTTTATGTATTAATTAAAATCATCTAATGACACTTATACAAATATATAATGGGGTTACAATCACAATCATTCATACCCTCATACCATCGGAAGAACATCTTCAAATCTTACTCATAAGCCTCATAAGCCCTAACCCACAATTGGGATTCTTTACCCGACCTATCAACTAAAACTTTCAATAAAAAGGTGTGAGTTTGGGCAACACGGTAAGTTGGTTGAATATAAACAATGATTTATAGTCCAACAAAAGAAGAATGTGCAAATCCACATGTGTAACTCGTAATGTACCAAATTCTATGACAATATAGGACAATATCAAATTCTCCATAGGATAATTTTCCATACTCTTGTATCATTGCAACAACAATACAATTAATACTATCAATCAACCAATTCATGGGATTTCACTATCTCCCATCCATCCACACATTCATTCATATAACATAATAAACATTATTCATTATATTGGGATACTCTTTATCCCCGTTAATCTACAATCATATCATAATAACATTATTTCATATAAATACGCAGGATGTGCTCTAACCCCAGTCATCCACAATGTAACAATATAATATCATTGCAACTATAGAAGGATTCATTCTCCCAACAATCCACATATTCACAAAATAACAAAAACATCCTTAAGAACATATTGCTTGTATTTATGGGATACTCACAATCCCTTCAATCCATGTATTCATTTATAAAAAAAAGGGGCCTACTTACCTCAATAGAACATACAACCATAACTTCTCAAGTTCCATCATTTGCTTTTCATCACTCCTCAATTGATCCTGCACAAATATGAGCCCAATTTACATATGTTCTCATTAGAACATTTCCTCATACATTTAGATGAACTAATAACTTCCATAATGATATAACAACATTACTTGCATTCTTAACATTATATAATTTACATTCAACATGATTAATATCAAAACACTTTCTTCAATAATTAATTACATCCCAAATAAACTAAACCCTCCTCCGTCTTCACTAAGATTTTAGGGTTGAAATCAAACCATAATTCCACATAATTGACTTCTCAATTTAGCATTTCATCAAACATTTCATTTGCACCACTTCTAAGTCGATCATGATCTAAGATCACATTTCTTACCTTCAAACAAATCTTAAAATACCATAATTCACAAATTAATCATTTTCTTAATAGTTCTCTCAGCAAACTGAAATCGTGAATTTAATTGGGGAAAAGAAATTTACCTTTGATTTCTAGCATGGGTTTCACTTTAAAATGAAAATTCATCCTCGAAGCTTCCATTAGCCTCCAAAAATCCTAGCTAACCCACTGCTCCCTTCTCTTTCGCCGTCCAAATAGCTAGGGTTTAAATCTAGATCCATAGGGAATGGGTTTTCACAACTAAAATTATAAGAAGTCTAGCTAAAATAGCAAAAACATGGGGCAAAGAGGGCAATAGAATGAGTAGGGACAAGAGGGAGAGAAGAAGGGCTCGAATGGGATGAAAAAGAAGGGCTAAGCGCTTTTAAAAATGTAAATTTTTTGGTGCTCCAACGCACCACCAAATCTAGTGTCATGGCACAGTGCTGCGACACTAACTCACTGCCCAATTCCCCTTTACTAAATCAATGTTGTGGCATAGGATTTAAGTGCCATGACAATAACCTACTGGAATCCCATAAAAACCCCCTTATCAAAGTAACATCGTGGCACTGGCTTGCTGGACACACCTAAAACTCATTTTCCTAAAGTAGAGTCCCAACACTAGATTCCAATTTCGTGGTATTGGCCTACTGAACACGGAAACTATCCTCTTTTTGAAACTGCGCCATAATGCTAAATTCTAGTTTCGTGGCATTGACCTGATGCCCACCATTTTGTGATTTTTTTAAAAATTTTAAACCTCAATTTCTCTCATGTATTTATTGCCTCATCAATCATGACATATGAATCAAATAAAATCATCTTAAAACCCATAATAAAGTCCTCAAATAGCTAGATTATACCATGCAATCATCACTTCATTTTTGTATACACTAAAGCTTCACAACAAGTGTTTCAGAATGGCACTTAAGCAATAAGCATTGTAACTTCAAATTTCAAGTTGATTCATGTGCACAATGTCTATAGTAATATTTCACAACACTTTTCTTTTATTTTTAATACCCTAGGTGTTACAACAGACTTCATGCCATTCCAGACATAGTAGCATGTTTTCGAACACTATGTGACCAACCAATTCAAACACAGAACCAAGTTCAAACATAGAAAGAACTAAGCTTAGACATAGCAGAAGCAAATTTGGATATTACATGACCAATCCCAAACTTAAGTAATGAATCAGACTCTAAGAAAAAAAAAATTCTGGACATAGAAGCAAGCTACGGACATTATGAGAGTAGTTTGAACTCAAAACTAAATTCAGACTCAAAACTAAGCTATGGACAACATCATTACTAGAGTCGGTCAACCCAAAATTTAACTCTAGACTAAGCCAAAGTTAAGTCATGTGGTCCAGAGCAATCCATGCTAGCTCTATTAGAAACTAACTCCAAACTTTGCAATTCAACTCCAGACTCAGTGATTCATTTTTTAACATAGCTGAAAGAAGACTGTTGTAAGCCGAGCACATCAAGTCAATCTGAAATCTTAGCTTTGGACATAGGAACTCATTTCTGGATGCAGCTGAATGAAGCCTGTTATTGATGAAACATTTCACTCAATCTGAAGTTATAACTCCGAACATTGCCAAAAGCATTCAGACATTAAGAAACAAGAAGCATGTTTCAACATGTAGAAAATCTTGATGATTCATTCATATTTAATGACTTTCTTTGATGGATCAAATTATAATTTCTCACAAGTGCAATATATATAGTAGTATAGAATGCAATGCAAAGGTCTAGGGATCCAATTTTGCCACTAAATGACACCCTTTGCTAGTGGAATGGTGGATTCGATGCTTATCTTGGGTTCATTCTTTCAAATGTATGATCATTCCATTACGTGTGTGGGTTGAAATCAAGTGTTTTCACTCATTCCAATTACCTATAGTGTATAGCATAATTGAAGTGAAAACTCATTAAGCTCAAGAACATAATGAACCAAAATAAGATGGTTTAGCATATGGTGTATACCTTAACCATCTATCCTTTTTATTCAAGGGATCTCATGGTTTAGCATATGGTGTCTACCTTAACCATGCTTAGATAATCAAAGTAACTCATCATATTGGTGATTAAGCAATAAAATGAATCAAACCATTGCAAACAACATAATGTATGAAACAAGATTATATAGTCATTAATAACCAACAATCCACATAACAAAAAGTATCAAATAGGGTTACATCTTCACCCTAAAAAGAGGGATTTAGTTCATAACAGAAATCAAAATAACTTCCTTTAGCTTAATCATCACAATGTAGAATGTCCTCTCTTCTTCCTCTTGCTTAATTGAAATCACCCTTCTTCTCCACAAGAAAAACCAAAGCTCCACTCCTTAGAACTCTCAACAAAAACCCTGGAAGGAATGTATGAAAGATGTCTTGAAAACCCCTCTTTCACTAACTTAAAAAGCAGGAAACAAGTAGAGCAAAAAACACTATAGAAAATCCAGATGGCATAGGCGCCGTGACCCCAAAATTTGTTGGATGCCATTTGTCTTGAACGAACTCTGGTGCTGTGGCCCCAGATTTTTCTGACTTGATTCTTGCTTGTTTGCACTCCTTCTTAATCGTTAAATTGCATTTGTTTTTATGCTTCATTTGAACTTTTCTTTTTTTGATCAAAGCACCTACAAAAAGGCCACAAAATCAAATGAAAAACTCACAAATTGTTAAGGATAAACAGTATTAACAATCTGAGTAATATGCAATATAAGTGAATAAAAATCACTCATTAAATACCGCAAACTTACTCATTTGCTCATCCTTGAGTAAAGTGAAAGAATAAACTTCCAAAAAGAACACAAAACGCATTAATACGATTCATAGTTCAAAAACCTCAGTACAATCTACATGGCTAAGAAGAAGATTTCAAGATATCATTCATGTCTATAGCTTTAACTTAAGCCTCATCCTATCCACTTTAGATTCCAAGTGCATGTGTAATAGTTATATCCATTTCAATCTAGTCATTTCATACTCATATTCATTCTTGCAACTAAGCAATACATGTTCAATGCAAACCCTATGAGCTCACAAAGTAAACTAGAGAGACTACATTAGATGATCATTTGATATTTTCCCAATTTGTGAGCTCTATTACTATTAAAATCCTCATTCTATCTTCTTTTCTTCGATGTGATCCCCCCTAATCCTTGGGTTTTATTACTATCACACCCCAAACTTATTTTCTTTGCCATTCATAGAGATGTGATCTCCCCAAACTTTTTTGTAATCATGTTCTTCTTTTATCTCATCTAGTGCTTGTGTCAACAATAGTCTCCTAAACCAATGCTAAGTATTCAAAGACTTCAAAAAAATGGCTATGTTGATGTGATTAATGTGTATAAGGAACATATAGCAAATTAGATAAGAAATCAAGTTAAGCTTGCAGACAGTGATTTCTATCATTTTCAATTAACCATTGTCAAATTTCACATATATGTCGTTGGTTTTGTTTGATGACCCTGATCAATGCTTAAAACATACATAAAAAATATATTTTTTTGAAACTATTTTAAAGACCAAACATAACCATAATCAAATATACCACTAAACATAGAGATTTAAACATAACACTATTAGCCAAACACACATCACATAAACTAGACAAACCACACATATCAAATATTATACCAAACATCCCCAAACTTGAAAAGAACGTTATCCTTAATATAGAATGAAGAAAAGGAAACAAAGGACTTCTTTAAGACAGTTCAGTTTAATTTTCAGACTCATAATCTAATTCTTCAGTAGTTGGAGAGACTAGTGGATAAGTTGGTGGAGTAGTAAAAACTACTGAGCTTGATCCTTGTGACATACTGAAGTTTTGAAATATGGTATTGAAGGTGTTGGTGTAGTCCACAAAGAATTGGAATTACTGTCATTGCTCCCTTAGTCTTTCCTTGTCCTGACACTCACTATAGTCCCTCAATCTCCTGATATGTTCATTTAAATTGGATATCGTTGGCTCAATAATGGGAGGTTGCATGGAAGGTTGCTTTTCAGAAGAGCTTGGAGCATCAGCCAATGTTCCAACTCCAACACTTGCACTAGCTAATTTTTTGAATGTAGGGAGAATTGAGCAAGTGATTGGTTACAAGGATTGTTAAACCTCCTTCGTTGCACTGGTAGGAATGCCCACTTGTAGACACAACTCATAGATAAGGGAAGGATGTCCCAATCCAGATGTTGGTCAGCCTGTGATGAAAGAAATGATAAATTGCTCAATGATGCACCCTACATTGATGGATAACCCCATTTGTATAGCATAATTCAGCAAGCTCTCTCCCTATTGACATGTGATACATGGCTTATTGACAATAACTTGGTTTCAATAAAGCAGTGCCATGCCCAACTTTTTGCTTTTAACTATCACCATGGGAAGTTAAGCACCTTGTCCCTCCTCATCATCCATTTGCTGCTAGGCTGAGCAAGAAAATTTATGATTTCATCAAAGTATGGTCCTTGTTTAAGCCAAGTTGAATAATCATCTTCTTCAATATTTGGAAGGTCATAATCCTGGTTTATGGTGTGCCTGTCAAAAGGTAAACTCTTCCCCCTTACAAGAGCTGTCAGTTCCCTTGGATTTGCTTGATACTGCACTTGAGTGTTTGCATAAAACTCTTAGATTATAGGAACTACAAAAGCACATGGTTCAACATGGTTCAACTATAAATGTTCCCCAATCTCTATCAATAATGACATCATCAATGGATTGGTATACCTCAGCAAAGCCCTTTTCTGGAATGCATGTCTGATTCACAAGGGAATTTCTGTAAAGTTCAACTCCATCTTCATTGAAGAAAGTCAGTTGAACATGTGAATTAGATGATGTTGTTCTTTTTCTCTTAGAAGGTCTAGCAAAAACCAATTTCCTAGGAGGCATGATGAAATTTTACCCTCAATGTACAATGCACCCATAAATTTTACAAAGAGGTAAAGTTCCAATGGTGTCTCCCCACCGAATCAATGCAACACCACTCTAATTGGAAGAAGGGAACTACTAATATAATTGCTCCCCAATATCACAATGCAATTTATTGCTTAAGCACCTTCACAAACACTTTGCAAGCAATTTCCACTTCATAAACTCTCAAGAGTTTCTTCCTAAAATTGGTAAAGGCTCCTTACAAAAACCAATGGAAGCCAATCACACAAGGACACACACTAGAAAAATTGTCCACAACCAATTGGAAGAAGCTTCTTTTAACATTTTTCACACAAGCATTTCAACAAACATCTATCATGCACCATTCATTATGCTCCCCAAAATTGCATACTATGACTCCCAAATATCAAGGCAAGATAGACAAGGTGATAACAGGTAGCAAAAAGTAGTGACTCACAGGATTCCCCAAGTTCCTTCTCATTGACAATGTTGGAAATCTTCGAATGGACAAGCAAGAGGAAGAATGCTTGAAAGAGAAGAAGGATGAGGTTAATGGGTGTGGTGAGAGAGGAAAATGGTTGAAGAAGTTTATGGGTTTAAGGGAAGTTAGATGAGAACGGTTGTGAAGAATAAGGGTTTGGAGAGAAAGCAAGGGCATGGGGAGTTCAGAGAGAAGTTTTGGAGTAAAGAAATGGGAAACATAGGTACAAGTGGAGTTTAAGTGCGTAGATGAGTGGGGTCGCGGCCCCAAATTCTGCGTAGTGGCCTAAAAAATCATTGCCACTTATTCTTGCTAAGCACCACTTTGGAGCCCCGACCCCAAATTTGGTGCCACGGGATGAATTTCTACTACCATGTATTTTCTAATGCACAACTTTGGTGTTGCGGCCCCGGATTTGGTGTCAGGGCATTAAATTTTGCTGCCCATATGGTTTTGTAATGCAAAACTTTGGTGCCACGGCATGAAATTTTTGCTCCCCATGTAACTGCCATGTAATGTCTTTATGGCTGCAGCCCCAAATTAGGAGCCGCGGCACCAAATATTATTGCCTTGAATTGTGCTTTATCATAGCTCCTACATTCCCCTATTTGATCTCTTTGCTTGAAATCTCTATTTATCATGCTTCTCAATCCTTCATTCATGTACTTAACTTGTAAACATAAAATAATAATTTACTCATTGCAACAAACACAAAAATAACAATATAATTTCACAACCTAAAACTTCAAACAACTCTAAATGAACTAATGCAACTACTACAACTAATGCAAAAACATCACTATATCTAGGCATTTGAAATAATTGAAAAATAAACAGGTTGGGTTGCCTCCCAAGAAGTGCTTTATTTAATGTTTGGGTAAGACGAACTCCCTTTCCTTCAAGTTTTCAAATTCACATACTTCATTCAACTGCATTAGAAAGTTATCCCTATTGTATCTCTTAACTTAATGACCATTAACTTTGAAGGTGCTCCCATCTTTTGGATTCTTCAGTTCAATAGCTCCATGAGGAAACACCTGTAAGACAAGGAATGGACCGACCTAATGCGATTGCAGTTTTCCTAAAAATAAACACGAATGTGAGTTAGAGCAGAACTTCAATTCTAGGTTCAATATGTCGTTTATGAATAACTTCATCGTGATATTTCTTGATTCACTCCTTATAAATCTTGGCATTCTTATAGACTTCATTCCTCAGCTCCTCAAGTTCATTAAGCTGAATTTTTCTCTACTCTCTTGCCTTTTCCAAATCATAATTTAGATGTTTTATAGCCCAGTATGCCTTGTGCTCCAACTTGATAGGTAAGTGAGATGCTTTACCAAAAATAAGTCTTTAAGGACTCATTCCGATTGAGGTCTTAAAAGTGATTGTATGCCCATAATGCATCTTTAAGCTTCAGTGTCTAATCTTTCCTTGAAGTGTTCATAGTCCTTTCCAAAATTACTTTTATCTATCAATTACTAATTTCAACTTGCCTCAACATTTGTGGATGATAAGGTGTTGCAACTTGGTAAGTAATATTGTACTTTTTCAATAGGGCTGCAAAAACCTTACTACAGAAGTGAGTTCTCCTATCACTAATGATTGCCCTTGGAGTGCCAAACTTGGAGAAGATCCTATCTTTCAAAAATCTCGGCACAACATTAGCATCATTAGTTTTAGTGGCCATAACTTCAATCAACTTAGACACATAATCCACAACAAGCAAAATGTACAAGTTTCCATTGATGGTGGGAATGGATCCATGAAATCAATGCCCCATACATCAAAAAGTTCAATGATAAGGTTAGCTATAAGTGGCATCTCATCTGTCCTTCCAATGTTCCCAGTTCTCTTGCATCTGTCACACATTACACAAATGGCATAAGCATACTTAAAAATAATTAGCCAGTAAAATCCAAATTGAAAGATTTTGAGAGCAGTTTTCTTCCCTCCAAAATGACCTCCAAAGCTAAATGTGTGGCAATGTCTCAGAATACTCTGCTACTCATCTTCTAGAACACAATGCCTAATGATTTAATCTAGGCATATTTTGAATAAGACTGAGTCATCCTAGAAATAATGTTTCACCATTGACAGCAACTTTCTCCTTCCCTATGAATTCAACAATGGATTAAAAATTCCTTTAACTAAGTAATTGACAATGTCAACATACCAAGGTTCACTGCCCTTCATAAAAAATAATTGCTCATCTGGAAAGATCTCATTAATAGGAATGTTTACCTTTCCTCTTTCTTGCTCAAAATTAGTTCCTTTCACCAACCTGGACAGATGATTAGCTGCAACAGTCTCAGACCCCCTTTTGTCCTTGATTGTCAGATACAATTCTTGCAACAATAAGATCCACCTGATCAACCTAGGATTGGAATCCTTTTTTGTTAGCAAATATCTCAATACAGGATAATCAAAATAAAAAATTACCTTCGAACCAATCAAGTAAGAGCAAATTTTTCTAAAACAAACATAATTGTAAGAAATTCTTTTTCAGTGGTAGAATAGTTCAATTGTGCTTCATTCAGAGTCCTACTTGCTTAATGAATTACATGAGGTAATTTGTCTACTCTCTGTTCCAGAATAGCATCGACAGCAAAATCTGATGCATCACACATAAGTTCAAATGGAATTGACCAATCAAGAACTACTAAAATTGGAGCCAATGTTAATTTTTCTTTCAATGTGTTAAAGGTAATAAGGCATTCCTCATTAAAGAAAAAAGTTACATCTTTAGCCAACAAGTTACAAAATCTAGAAATGTTTGAGAAATCCTTCATAAACCATTTGTAAAAGACTACATGATCAAGAAAAGTTCTAACTCCCTTGGCTAAATTTGGGGGAGGTAACTTTACAATCAACTCAATTTTTGCCTTATCTATTTCAATGCCTTTACTTGAAATAATACGTCTAAGAGCAATTCCTTGCTTCACTAAGAAGTGAAACTTCTCCCAACTTAGTGTTAAATTCATTTCAATACACCTTCTAAATACTAATCTTAAGTTATTAAGGCAATCTTCAAATGAGACTCCAAAAATAGAAAATTCATCCATGAACACCTTAATAAACTTTTCAATCATGTCAGAAAATATGGACATCATACACCTTTGAAAAGTTGGAAGGGCATTGCACAAACTGAAAGGCATCTCTGATATGCAAACTTTCCGAATGGATAGGTGAAAGTCATCTTCTCCTGATCTTCTGGGGCAATCAAAACTTGATTATAATCTAAAAAACCATCCAAAAAATAGTAGTAAATATGACCTGCCAATCTTTCAAGCATTTGATCAATAGAAGGGAGAGGAAAGTGGTCCTTTCTTGTGGCTGCATTGAGTTTCTTGTAATCAATGCACATTCGCTACCCTATAGTCATTCTCATTGCTACCAATTCATTATTATTATTTTTAACAATAGAAAGATTAGATTTCTTTGGCACCGCATGTACTAGACTTACCCGTTTACTATCAAAGATTGGATAGATAATACCTGCATCCAACAATTTAATCACCTTTGCTCTCACAACTTCCTTCATATGTGGGTTAAGTCTCCTTTGAGCTTCTCTGGATGTCTTTGCATCATCTTCCAGCAAGATTTTATGCATGCACATAGTGGGCCTAATTCCTTTTATGTCTAAGGTCCAACCTATAGCCCCTTTGTGCTCTCTCAACACATTTATTAACTTATGTTCTTCATCAACAAACAAGTCAGCAACAATTATCACTAGAAGAGTATTGTTTTCACTAAGAAATACATTCTTTAAGTTCTGAGGTAATTGCTTTAATTCTAGTTGGGGTGATGTACCAATCGATTGTTCCACTTCTGGGTTCACATGTAACAACCCTTCATTGGGAACTTCCCCTTCTCTGACTTGCTCTACTCTATCAAGTTCTACTTTCAAATTCATCATTTCTTCATCTTCCTCCAATCCATTTGAATTGAGCACTAATTCCAATTTGTCAGTTATTTTCTCCTAAATAAAAGTAGATAATACAAGTGAGTCCAATTCATCAACTTGAAAGCATCCACTAGGATCTAAAGGTAATGATAGGGAATTATAAATAGAAAATTCCACAGTTTCATCCAAGATAGTTATTTTCAACTTTCCATTCTGGACATTAATGATTGTCTTGGTTGTTGCCATGAATAGGCATCCCAAAACAATAGGCACTTCTCTATTTGGAATCATTAGCCTCTCCATATCGAGCACAACAAAATCCGCAAGAATAATTAGCTTATCAATCTGCACAAGAATGTCTTCTACAATGCCTCTAGGATATTTAACTAATCTGTTTACAAGTTGTAGAGACATTGTAGTGGGTTTCAATTCTCCCAATCTAAGTCATAAATGCATAAAATAAATGCTTATACCTAAGTCTAGCATATCTTTTACCTTGTTTGTCTGTCCAACAGTGATTGGGATATTGAAACTACCTGGGTCTTTAAGTTTTGGAGGAAGGTTTATCTGCAAGACTACATTGGCTACTTCTGAAACTAGAACTTTCTTAAGTGGATCATACTTACGCTTCCTTGTATTTAGTTCCTTCAAAAATTTAACATAAACAGGCATACTCTTAATCATATCAAGTAAAGGCAAATTGACATTACCCTTGGAAAGGATATCATAAATGTCTTGTCAAACTTTCTCTGCTTCAACCTTCCTGAAAAAGGACTAGAGGATCATAAGGTGGAGGTGCTTTGTAGTTGACTGGGGGTTCATCTATTGGAAACACTGCCTTCCCTAATTGCACTTCCTCCTTTGCCTTTTTCTTTCCTTTCTTCAATCCCACAAAAATAATTAAATTGTCAATTTCTTCTCCAACTTTTTTATCAATTACCTTTTCACTCCTCAGTGTCGTGATTACTTTTGCTTGCTTTGGTTGGCTAGGCAACTTCCCAGGTGTGTGGCTTTATACAACTTTTGCAATTTGTCCCAACTGTGCCTACATCTTTTTCGTGGATGCCTCCATTTTATGGAATCTAGAATCATTGTTTTAGAATTTTGATGCATTATTCTGGAACTGGGTCTATGTTGCTTGAATGAAACTCTACATGGTTTCTTCAAGCGTCGGCTTCTTCGATTGTGGTTGAAAAGAAATTATAGCTTGATTTTGATTTCTATCATTATTCCAAGAGAAGTTTGGATGATTTCTCCAACCAAGATTGTAAGAATTTGAATAAGGGGTGTGGTCATTGGTTGTGGAAATTTATTACGTTAGCTTACTCAGTATCACCTATAAAATATTCATTTGAAGAACAAATGTTATGTGAGTATCTTGAATTACCATAAAAAGAACAAACATCTGCTGAGGCAAGTTGTGGTTATTTCAAGTTCACAATAATGGAGTACATTGCCTTCATTTGCTTAGCCATCTCTGACATCTACATAGATAGATCAGAGTTAGAGTTCACTTCATAAATTCCTTTAGATCTATCTCTTACACTCTTTTGCTGAGAATTTGCTCCCATCTTTTCATATAGCTCGTATGTTTCTTATGGAGTCTTTTCTCACATGGCTCCACCTGTAGCATTGTCAACCATAGATTGTCATGGTTATGTCAATCCATCATAAAAAAATTGGTTTAGCAATTCAAGTGGATATCTATGATGAGGGCATTAAATAAAAATTGCCTTAAATCTCTCCCATGCCTCATGAAATGCTTCTCCATCCATTTGAGAGAAAGTAGCTATCTTACTCCTCAAATCTGCAATTTTAACATGGGAATAGAATTTACCAATGAATTTATTATACACTACTCCCCATGTTATTAATAAGCTGGGAACTAATGTCATGAACCATGTTTTCATTGCATCTTTCAAAGTTTATGGAAAACATCTCATACATAATTGGTCTTCGGTTAGCCCCTACAATGGAAAAGTTTGGATGGTTGCATAAAAATCACACATAAATGTTAGAGGATCCTCTAAAGCTATAACATGAAAAGATGGAAGCATGTTAAATTGTATATGCTTCAGTTCATAATTCCTAGCATAATCATCCAATACAATGCATGATGGTGAAATCCCTATAGCTAGGCGTGCAAACTCCTTCATTAGTTGTTGAGCTTGTTGAATTACTCGATTCTCCATGTTGTCAGCCATGTGAATTTCTTCTCTTCACTTAAACTCTCTATTTCAATTTCTACTTGGTCATTGGATTGTTACATGGAAACATAGTTGGATTTAATGATCTCCTTTAGTTCATTCACAGTACTGCAAAAGAAAGAAGGAAATAATTAATGAAAATCTTATATACAATTAGATACAAAAATAAAAAGAATGATTGTAACTAACTTAATAAAATCAATTTAGATTGTTCCCCAACAACGACACCAAAAACTTGATGGTTCAAATTATAATTCATCGCAAGTACATAGCCGTATAACAATATAGTGTGCAATGCAAGGGTCAATCCCATAGAGAATGACCAAACTGATTTAATTAGTTTTAGTTACTGAACTACACTATCCCTAAAATGAATGTATTTAGAGCTAAATGAATATGATGTAATGTAGAATGGAATTTGAAAATTTTAATGGAATTGTAAAAATCAATATCTATTAATAATGCAGGGAGATTAACAAGGTACAAGGGTCTAGGGGTCCGATTTTGCCACTAAATGACACCCTTTGCTAGTAGAATGTTGGATTCAATGCTTATGTTGGGTTCATTCTTTCAAATGTATGATCATTACTATTAGGAGTGCAAGTTCAAATCAAGTATTTTCACTCGTTCTAAGTACCTATAGTATATAGCATAATTGAGGTGAAAACCTATTGAGCTCAAGAACATAATGAACCAAAATAAGATGGTTTAGCATATGTTGTGTACCTTAACCATCTATCCTTTTCATTCAAGGGAGCTCATGGTTTAGCATATGGTGTCTACCTTAACCATGCTTAGATAACCAATCTAACTTATCATATTGGTGATCAAGCAATAAAATGAATCAAATCATCGTAAACAACATAATGAATGAAACAAGATCATATAGTCATTAATAACCAACAATCCACATCTTCATCCTAAAAAGAAAATTTTAGTTCATAATGGAAATCAAATAACTACCTTGGGCAGGATCATCACAATGTAGAACATCCTCTCTTCTTCTTCTAGCTTACTTGAAATCTCCCTTCTTTTCCATAAGAAAAACCAAAGCTCCATCCCTTAGAACCCTTAGCAAAAACCCTAGAAGGAAGGTAAAAAAGATTCCCTGAAAACCCCTCTCTCATTGCCTTAAAAAGTAGGAAACATGGCAAGCAGAAAATGTTGCAGAAAATCTAGATGGCGCCAATGCCATGGCCCCAACATTTGTTGGATGGCATTTGTCTTGAAGAAACTCTGGTGCCACGACCCCAGTCCTTCTTCATCCTTGAGTTGTGTCTTTTTTATGCTTCATTTGGACTATTCTTTTTTTAAATCAAAGCACTTACAAAAGGCCATAAAATCAAATGAAAAACTCACAAATTCTCAAGGATAAATAGTATGGAGTAACTTGTACAAATAACTATTTTTTCTCCTCTAGCTTCATTTTCTCTTAAAGTTTTTTATCATTTTAACTTGTGTTTGACTCCTACTTTGATGATGAATAAAGATGGATGGAATGAAGTGATGTGATTTGCTATGTGGATTGATCATGCACTGACACTTGCAGGAATTTGATGAAGAGTGGATTCATAAATGTATAATTGAATTGATTTATTTTGATGTGATTAATGTGAATGATATGTAAATAGGTTGATTGGATTTGAAGACATATGATGAGAATGGATGTAATGAATGTAAACACGTTTTGAAAACAGGTTAAAGATGGAATACCTCGGATGGAGAAATCCATCAGCGTTTTATGGATGAAACCTCAACAGATTCGAATCAAGCAAACTTTGAACTTGGAAGGAACTTTGATGGATTAGTAGTCAAGGAGAAATTTGGTGAAGTTAAACCTTGATGGATTTCCTTATGAAGCAAAACATTGACAATTTTGGAAAAAATGTCGACAGTTATGTGACCATTACTAGCAATTACAAAGATTCAGTTTTGAAGCTGTTTGACATATTCTTCAACATTTTTTTAGAGCTTATCTCCTAGCAGTTGAACATCTATTTTAAGGGCAATTTTGTTGAAGAAAATGGTGTGCTAGAGAGAGTGAGATCTTTGCGTGTGATCGAGAGAAAATCAAGAAGTCAAGATCATCAAAACATTCTAACATCTATTTTGCAGGTGAATGAAGTTGTATGGAAGATGCTGAAGTTCATTAAAGTATTGAAGTCACTTGTGTTTTGAATTGGTTGTAAGCTTTATTTTATTTCCATAAATGTGCTGATTGTACCTTGGTTTGAGATGCTAACAAGGAGATAGTTGAATCATTATAGGTTGTGTAAGTGATTCATCTATATTACCACCTGGAAGTGAAAATCCAGAGAATAGAGAAATTGTACCACTTGTAACTTTGGGATTAAGTTGACTAGTGGAACCCAATTGCTTCCTTTTACTTTGCGTTTACACCATAGCACAGGACCAACAATTGGTATTAGAGCTATATTTGTATTGCTCAAAGTGATCTTCTATAGCTTCAACAAGCACTAATGAAAGTGGCAATGATAATATTGGCAGAAATGGAAATGAAAATGGAAGTAGTGGATTTGCATTCCAATCAACTAGCTTTCCAAAGGGATTATCTACAAATAGACCTCCACATCTAACTGGAGATAATTATCCTCTATGAAAATTAAGAATACAAAGTTTCTTAATGGGTCATAACATGTCTTCATGGTGCATCATTGAAGGTGATTTCACAACCCCAGAAGGAAAAATAATTACCTAGATAGTATAACAAAAGGAGCAATGCTCTACAAATGAACAAGCTAAAATCTTGTTGTATTGTGCCATTTCTCAAGAAAAATTTGAAAGAGTGTCAACCTATAAAATTGCAAAAGACATATCGTAGAAACTTCAAGTTACCCATGAAGGTGCATTACAAATCAAAGAGACAAAAGTGAACCTTTTAATGTGTCATTATGAACTATTTACTATGCTTCCAAAATGAATCTATTATTGAAATGAATCATAGGTCTACAAAGATCATTAATGCATTGAAAGGTCATTAAAAGGAGATTACTAAGAAGGAAGAAGTTCAAAAAATACTCAGATCTTTACCAAAAACTTGGACAATAAAAGTGACGGCTATCAAAGATGCAAAAGATATATTAAAGCTGAAGGTTAATGACTTGATGTGATCATTGTATCACATGATCATGTCATTAAGAAGAATGAAACCAAGTTAAAAGGTAAGAGATCTATTGGGTTAAATGCCAGTTCTGATCAATTTGATCTTATTGCAGGTGAAAAAAAATGAGGAGATTGCGATGCTCACTTGTTGCTTCAAAAAATTTCTTCAAACAAATAACAAGATGAAGAAAAGATTTGTAGTAGCTCGAAGTGCAAAGAATAAGAAAGGTGATAGAAAGCTCAAAATTGAAACTTCATTCAAAAAAGAAGAAGAGGAACTCAATTGTCATAATTATGGTGGAAGTGGACATCTAAAGAAAGTATGTCCATCTATCAAAAAAGATAGAAAGAAGAACCAGAAATCCTAGAGTTTTGGAGCTTGGTGTGAAAGTGACGCATTTATCTCTATGGATTCTAATTTGATAATAAGGAGTGTCATATTGGTTCAATGCAATATGAAGATGAAGAAAAAGAGAGCAATGCTTCAAAAGAGGTAAGTTATGATGAGTTTTTGTTTGAACTATAAAATGAATATACTGTACTTCTTAATGAATCAAATTTAGTAACTAAAACATATGCAAAGTTGAGAAAGGAGTTTTAGATTCAAAAAAAAGTGATACTAAGAATATGACTAGAATTTAATTTTCTTTTTTATGAGTATTCAAAATTGAAATCTGAAAATAAACTTTTGAAAATTTACTCAAAGAAGTTGTTGGATGAAAACCAAAAGTTAGAACAATGTTCTACTTCTTTGAGAAATATAGTCAATCAATTGGAGAATAAGTGTTTAAATTATTAGAATCATGTCACAAATTTTAGAAGAAAAACTTTTAGTTTCCACAAAGGGCACTGCTATTTTTGCAATTTATATGGACATGTTACATATAATGGTACTTTAAGAAGATTGCAAAATAATAGTAGAAAATTGATTTAGGTGCCTAAACAAATTGTTGTCATACTTGACAAGCATGGACCCAAGATGTGGGAACCAAAAACTTGATTTTTTCTTTTTTAGGTATGCTTGACTTCAAGAATAAAATCTAGCTAGTACCTTGACAGTGGATGTTCACATCATATGACAGGAAGTAAGCATTTGTTCAAAAGTTTATCTTTTTAGGATAAAGGTAGAGTAACTTTTAGAGATAATAATCAAGGACTAATTAGAGGAATAAGTATGGTAAGTATTTTAGGCATGGATGTTATTGATGTGTATTATATAAAAGGTCTTAAACCAATCTTTTAAGCATAATTCAATTGTGTGACAAAGGTTTTGAAGTTGTGTTTTGTGACAAAGGTTTTGAAGTTGTGTTTAAGTCTAATAAATGTATTGTTCGCAATGATATAGGAAATATTATATGCTGTGGAAAGTGTAATGGAAATGTTTATACTTTGGAACTTAGTGCAGATCATGTAAAATGTCTACCTGTAGTCGACAATAAGGCTTTATTATGGCACAAACGATTTGGACATGCCAACATGTATACAATCAAGAAGCTTATGAAACTTGATCATGTAAAAGGTTTAACAAAAATGAAGATTAATATGGATCATGTGTATGACGCATGCCAATTTGCCAAACAAACAAAAGCTTCTTTCAGATCAAAAAATGTTGTTTCTACCATAAAGCTTCTTGAGTTATTACAAATGGATCTTTTTGGACCTACACAAACTAGAAGTTTTAGAATGTAATTGTTGATGATTTTTCAAGATATACTTGGGTACTATTTATAGGTGAAAAAGATGAATATTTTGAGCTTTTCAAGAAATTTCATCACAAAGTTTAGAATGAAAGTAGAACACAAATTCTTTCATTATGAAGTGATTATGGAAGATAATTTGACGACATTCAATTCATTGACTTTTGTAATGAACTTGGAATAACTCATAATTTTTCAGTACCTAGATCTCCATAACAAAATGTAGTAGTTGAAAGGAGGAATAGAATTTTGGTTGAAATGGCTAGAACAATGTTAATTGATGCAAATCTTCCTCATAGATTTTGGGCTAAAACTATAAATAATGCATGTTATATAATTAATCATGTTGACATTTGTCCAATTCTAAAGAAAGATTCTTATGAATTGTGGAAAGGTAAAAGGTCAAATATTCCATATTTTCATTTCTTTAGTTGTAAATATTTTTTTAATAATGGAAAAAATAACCTTGGTAAATTTTATAAGAAAAGTGATGAAGGTGTATTTCTTGGGTATTCTTCTTCTAGCAAAGCATACTAAATCTACAATAAGCCAACATACATGGTGGAAGAGTTAGTCCATGTAAAATTCAATGAGACTAACTCTTAGCCGAGAAAGGTTGATGATGCAGATGATGATAATGAGAGATTTGATTTCCATGAAGCATCAAATGAAATTCAGCAAGGATCTAAAGATTTACCACAAGCTGGATCATCACATCTTCCTATTGAAAACATTGAAACTCATAAAGAATAGGTAAGTAAAAGTGAGTTGCCTAAATCATCCTAGTTAGTTCATACTCACAGGTATCATCCACTAGAGGATGTCACAAGAGATGTATATGAGATGTATATGACAAAGTGATAACTTGTAGCTTACTTCATAATATTTGTGGTAATTTTCCTTTCTTATCTTACATTGAATCCAAAATAGTGAAAGATGTTATTTTAGATGAAAACTAGATCATAGCAATGTAAGCAGAGCTAGATCAGTTTAAATGTTACAATGTGTGGACACTTGTGCCAGAACCAAATGATTTGTTTATCAATTGTACAAAATGGACATTTCAAAATAAACATGATGAATCTAGGATCATTGTAAGGAATAATGCACGTCTGGTAGCATAGGGATATTCCCAAGAAGAGGGAATAGATTATGATGAGACTTTTGCACCTGTTGCCAGACTTGAGGCCATAAGAATTTTACTTGCCTTTGCATCTTTCAAACAATTTTGATTATTTAAAATGGATGTAAAGAGTGCATTCTTAAATAGATATTTAAATGAAGAAGTTTATGTCAAATAATCTCCAGGCTTTGAAGATCATGAATACCCAGATTTTGTATTTAAACTCACAAAAGCATTGTATGGTCTTAAACAAGCTCCAACGAGCTTGGTATGAAAGATTGAGTGGGTTTTTATTGAGTAAAAGGTTTCAAAGAAGTAAGCTTAACACAACTTTATTCTTTAAACATATCCATTTAGACTTTCTTGTTGTACAAATCAATGTGGATGATCTCATTTTCGGTTCTACAAATGAGTAATACTGCAAGGAGTTTGAAAATTTGATGAAAAGTGAATTTGAAATGAGTATGATTGGTGAAATGACATTCTTCCTTGAAGTACATGTAAAACAAACTAAAGAAGGTATTTTCATTTCACAATCTAAATACATTAAAGAAATGTTGAAAAAGTTCAAAATGGAAAACTTAAAATACATGCCAACCCCTATGAATGCAAGTATTAAAATGGATAAAAATGAAAGTGGTAAAAGTGTAGATCAAAGGTTATATAGGAGCATAATTGGTTCTTTGTTATATTTGACTACCAGTAAACCTAACATTTTGTTTAATGTGTATGTGTGCTTGATTTCAGTCAAATCCAAAGGAGTCACATCTGTTGGCTGTAAAATGCATTTTTAAATATCTTGTGGAAACATCTCATTTAGGATTGTGGTATCCTAGAGATTCATCATTTGACTTAGTTGGTTATTCTAATGTCAACTATGTCAGATATAAAAGATATAAAGTGGATAGAAAAAGCACTAGTGGAACTTGTCACTTCCTAGGGAGTTTGCCTATATCTTAGCACTCTAGGAAACAAAGTACTGTTACATTTTCAATAGCTAAAGCTGAATACATTGCAGAAACTAGTTGTTGTGCATAGATACTTTGGATGAAATAGCAATTAAGTGACTACGACTTTGAGGTTGCATGTGTTCCTCTCAAATGTGGTAACACAAGAATAATAAATTTGACTAAAAATCTAGTATTGCATCGTAAGACCCCTTTCCTAAGGCATCACATTCTTATATTCTAGAGAAGGATTCTACCAAATGTTTGGTAGAGTCTTCCTTGAAATATAAGGGCTCTATACCTGTACAATCATTCACATTAACACCATATCTCCAAACATATATACATCACTAACATCAGCAAAAATATACACCCACATACAGAACAAAATCATAAGCCACATTGTAATGGCAAATGGCATAACTGGACTAGGATAAAAATCCATCAATACACATCATATACATTTATCACTATGATATACATCTCAATATACATCATTTCAAGTCTTTCAAATACCAAATACACATATATTAAAATGTTCAAAATAGGATTCTAAGATTCTAAATCACTAACCAACATGAGGATCACCATCAAATCCCAATCATGAACACCAACCCTCGGCTGGACTCCATCGCCTGACCTATCAACTAAAAACCATGAATAAAACAACATGAGTCCGGGCAAACTCAGTAAGTAGGCAAGGCAGAAAACAATGATTAATAAATTAGTGAAATAACATACTTAAGTCCATAAAATCCAAAACATGGGTATATTCATGATATGTATAGGTGCATGAAAATACAACATGTCCACATGACATTAATACACATGTACTCATTTCTTAAACATAATTCTTGAGGATTAGACACATCCTCAAAATATATTGTCATTAGAAAGTCATCCTCACAAGCAGGACTTATATACAACCTGACTATCAAGGCATCCTCATAATCAAGATTCAGACGCAACCACGCCATCAAAATATACTCTTCAAGACATGTTCATTATCAAGACCTTATCATCAAGCCATGCTCAACATCAGGACTCACTAGGATCACAAATTCACTAGAGATCAATGTATCTTACTCACAAGTTAACAATGACCACTACTCCAGTATCATGTACCATAGCACCCAGACATAAGTCACTATGGCATAACAAAATTTCAGCCACAAGGGCAAATTATAACACCTGAGGTGTTAAAAAGAAAGGAAAATTTTAGAATTTGTTTATGAGTAATTTGGGACAACAAGCACCAATTGTATTAAGTGTGCAGTGATTTACGAAAAATGCTTGAGTATGTGCCCATCTAATAGAATTAGTTTATTTGATTTAAAGAAATTAATCATATGTTTTAATGCCATAACTATATGGGAAAAAGGTATGATTAGAAGTCTAAGGAAAATTTATGCTTTGCTAGGGTCTTACCTAATCTATGAATTAATTATTGCATTTTTTGGGACTTGTTTGAAAGAGAGAAATAGGATTTTGAACAAGGACCCAAGTAGGGGTTGAAAAAGGGTTTTGTGTATAGAGTGTTCAAGTAGCAAAATCATGGAATTAAGGACTTAACTAGCTTATCACTAAGGTCATTGAGGTGAATTGCATGTGAATCATGTTATATGATGATTTCATATGGTTAGACATGGAATTCCTTTAAGATAATATGTTGAAATATATGAATTAAATAGTGTCTCTGTGATGTTTGAGGAAATACCTTAAATTAAATGCTATTGATTGATTCCATTGCAAACTTTGGATGGCTATGGAAAAGTATACTTAATAGACAAAAAATGATGTAAGGAATGATGGTTAAAGGATGTTGATTAAGTTATATGTTTTAATTAAATAAGTCTTGAAATAGTGGTTTAGATGGAAACCTCCACATTTGAACCAATTAAAATGTTAGAGTGAAATGAGCAATGATGCCCAACTAAAATTAATTGAGATAGATATTTGATATATGTATGATTTGAATCATAACCTTGTGATATATGTAGAGTTGTCTAAGTATGGAAGAGAAGCCAAGTTAAGAACTAAAAAGAACTTCTGAAGTTCCTTTTCATGTAGGTAAGTAGGCACCTGTTTCCTGTTTGAATGAATACAGGAATGGGAATGAGGAATATCCCATTTGTTTGTATCTAGGCAAGTATGCTTTGGTTGGGGATATTGAATATCCCATATTTGTTTACGGATGATATTATTTGGTTTATCATGGATAGTGGGTATCCCTTGAATTGAAATGCTTGGTGTTTTGTTTATGGCATGGTTATGTAATTGATGAGGATAGAGATTATCCCATACTATATAAATAATGTTTCATGTGAATTCCTAATTTGAAGGGGATAGAGAGTATCCCTTAATTTTTGTTTAAGAAGGGATGTTTTATATTATACAACTGTGAATAATGTTATATATGTGCTGAAGTGAGGATGTTGGATAGAATGGAAAGTATTGAGCATGATTATGAATGTTTTGAATCGAACACGTTATGTTATTGATTATTGATCATTGCTTTCTATTACTTGCCTACTTACTAAGTTGTCAGGACTCACACCTTCTTATTCTTATGTCTTTAGCTTACAGGCTAGGTGAAGACTCCCAACTGTGTATTAGGATTGTACCATGTGTAGAAGACATGTTTAATGGTATGATAGAATGTTGGGATTGGAAGCCCTTTGTATATCTGTATAAGGATAATTTGTATAATTGTATAAATTGAAAGCGATGTATATTGTAGTGTAAAAGCATATCATAATAGTAATCAATGTATATGATATTGGGATGGATTATGTTTATAGCCATCCTGAGGCGACGCAAGTTCTAGGTTGTTAGTAAAATGGGCTAGTATAGTGAGTTATGTTATTGTTTTATGATTATTAAATTCAAATATTATATTCCATGATGAATGTATAGGTTTATAATCAAATAATTCAGGGTAGACTGCCAAAATTTTGGTAGAATATTTTCCTTAAAAATAAAAAAAATTATTAAGAAGAAGGAGAATGGTAGCGTCCCACTTAGGTCCCAATAGAAAACAATTTACAGGATGGCCAAAATGCATAGGGTGCGGGTGGGGGCATTACAAATGGTATTAGAGCCTGGTGACTTATCTATGTGATAAGTCAGAGAATCTAAGTGATAAGCCAAGGATTGTGATGGCAATGACAAAAGAAGGGATAAGAAATGACATGCCTAATATGAGTTATGGGTGATTTGAAGGCATGAGGAAGGAAACAAAGGGCATGTAAATGATAATTGGGATGCGAAACAATTATGCATAGCTAGTTTAAATGGTTTATGTGAATTTATATAGATATGGATGATGCAATATAAAATGCATATGATAGTGCTATGATAGCACAATTGTGGTTTAAGGGTGGTGTGCACTTGCTATGGTCAGAGTAACACAAGGAAGCGTGATGATGCCTATATGTACACCATAATTAAATGTATAAATGTTATGTTCACAATGTAATTGAATTAAATGTGATGAACTATGAAGTTTCTTGAATAAGTGTAAAACTAATTTTAGTCTTGTTTGATAGTCTTGTTTGCATAATTGATTAGTGAAGGAATGATTGGATTCCCTTGATCAAAATGGTTATGTTAAAATATTTGGCTATTTGATTCCTTTGATTGAATATGGCATGCTATAGCGCAAGTCCCATCTATGTTAAATGATTCCAACATAATTGTTTTGTTGAAATATGTATTTAACTCAGAACTGATAGAGTTCTGTAATGAATTGTATATCTGGAAATGAATTGTATATTTTGAACTTGAGGATTCCCTGATGGGTTTTGGTTGGGATGGATAATATGCTTATGTGTTCTTGAATAACTTTGTTTGTGAGTAATTTTGATTGTATGTGTATCATAATTGGAAATGATGACAAGCTCATGTATTATTGAATGGATTATCAAGCTTTGCTTGTGTTTGAGAATGATGAATAGGCATGCTTCTTTATGTTGATTGATATTACTATTATGGCTTAATTGACTTGCTTTGTGAGGATATAACAAACGTTATAGTACAACAAACAGTTAAATAACATAGAGTGAGAAGGATACTTGACAAATGAATGTATTTGGGCATAACAAGTAAATTTGATATGAATTTGAGTTTAGCAAGTTGATTGAAAATTTGATGCATGCTTGTATGGAAGATATTTCATGGACTAAGGATTAAATGCATGTTTGGATTTGAATTTGGGTATTGATACTAGTTGGGATAAAATTATTATGTAATTGAGTTTGAATGCCTAGGTTTAGCTATTTGAATAACGTTGGCCATTTGGTTATTTGGATAGTTTGGACATTTGGCTATTTAATTGAGGCTTGGAAGCATGGCTAAGGTACATGCTTGGATTTGGATGCCTTTTGGAATGGGATTGATATGTATTTGAGGCTTGGATGCCTGCCAAAATATCATTTGTGTAAATTTGGGTTTGATGCCTACAAAGAGGGCTACTTTGGATATTTAGGATTCTGCCCATCATAGGGATTTGTTTAATTATGCCATCAGTGATAGCGAAGAGGCCTGATTAGCCTATTGTGTAAAACTCCTTTGCTTATATCATAAGTGTAGATGGAGAACTTGCAATCCCTAGGTTGCAGGATAGCTAGTTACCATAGATGACATTGGTAATGTTTTCATGGATCTCGTAACATTTGTAGTCAGGATTGTAGGAATGGACCAAAGTACACCGAAGTTGTAAGAAAGTTGAGTCTATTTGGTTGTGGCTGAGTCCAATTTGTTTGTGGCTATGTCCACTTGGTTTGTGGCTTAGTTGTGGTTGTGTCCACTCGGTTTGTGGCTAAGTCCATTTAGGTTGTGGCTGTGTCTACTTTGTTTGTAACCTCTTGAGCATGGTACTAATTGGTAACAAGAGAATGGAAGTATGGATATTGATACATCGAGAAAGAAATGATAAGAGTCGATTGGACATGAATATTTTAGTAAACTCTTTATTAGAAATACTTGTTACTATTTGTGTTGACCTCATGGTAATAGTTCCATTTGCAAAGTGAGAATTGTTTTATAACTATATTCTATCGATGCTTGAGACTGTAGATTCAGACCATAGCTAATATTGTCATGTGTGATTGTGGAATGCCTTATAATAAGGCAGCATGTAAATTTGATAGATATGAGCATTGGTGAGTAAGTTTATTGAGACTGTAGCTACTATTGCTATGTAAATGATTTGAGCATTGGTGGGTAAAGTTAGTTTGATCCTTATAGGAAAAAGCTTAATGTAATAATGATTGTAACGAGAAAATATTGTATTGTATTAAATTGGTTGTTGTGTTCATCGATTCGATAAATAAGGTATTTAGACCCCACTGGGATTAAATTATGATTTTGTTCAATGATTATATTATGGTATGTCTCAATATTTGAGGAGATAAATTGAAAATGTGGGATTTTACATTGAACTCTGACTATTTTGGTAAATTTTCAAGAAATTTAGTCAAAAAATCCAGTATTGTTAGTAACTTGTGAAAGATGGGTAACAATTAATATGTTTTCATATGATTGATTTGTAACTTTGATCGAACTCATTGCTAATTGAAAGTGTTTTCTAAGTTAACGTGACATTTAGTGATAAAGGTGACTTGATTGTATGAACACTTCGAGTCCCTTAGATAGGACATTGTATATGTGTTACTATTAGTAAAGGTAAATATGTCATGAATGAGCACATTATATGATTAGAAAGTTGCAACTTGCGTAGAGTATCATGTGGATACGGAACCTAAGTTATGATTAGATTGCAAATTTGAGGCAAGAAAAAAAATTTAATGATCTTGAAAGTTTCGATGACAAAACCTTTTGTAAGGAGGGAGGTCAATAACACTTGAGGTATTAAAAAGTAGAAAAAATTGAGAATTTTTTTTATAACTAATTTGGGACAACATGCAGTGATTGTATTAAGTGTACAGTGATTCACAAAAAATGCTTGAGTGTGTGCCCATCTAATAGAATTATTTTTTTTTATTTAAAGAAATTAATTGTATGTTTTAATGCCATAACTAGTGGGAAAAAGGTAAGATTAGAAGTCTAAGGAAAAGTTGTTTGTGAGAAAAGTTGTGATGAGTGAAGTTATTGATATGGGAATGATCAATTGGTATGATCCTTACTATATTACGAAGGATTATTATATAATTAATGTGATTTTCATATTTAATGTGTTTATATATCATACTTAAGGAAGGATTAAAAACATGAGTGGTATATGAAGTGAGATTGTGTATTGAGCAAAGAGTATGTTAAGAAAATACTGAATTTGAAAAAAAAGGGGTGGTCATTTGTGATCAATATTTGACATGAATAATAGAATAATTTAAAAATATAGTCAACATAAGAGTTGTATATTTTGCAAATATCTTTCTAAATCATCAAAAATTATCCTATTTGGATGTCTAATGTGGAAGTTATGATCAATGCACCAAAATTGCTCTACATGGTGAAAAATACCAAAAATTGTTAATTTAATTAAAGTTTTGACATACATAGGGGCTGATGTGGAAAAAATAGTTAACATAAAAGTTGTATACTTTAAATTTATCTTTCTAACTCCTTAACATAAAATTTGTATACCTTAAAGTTATCTTTCTAACTCCTTAATAATTTTGTGAATTGGATGTCATATGTAAAAGTTATACTCAAATTACTAACACTATGTCGGCACAAAAATTCCATGTCGTGGCATGGAAATTTCATGTGGCGGCATAAGTTCTGTAAAGCATTTTCTAGGCATTCAGTGAGTTGGTGCCATGGCACAGAAATTCCATGCTGCGGCACTAGTTTGGGGTGCGTCGGAGCACCAGAAAAATTTGACTTTTTAAGTTGGATTTCATCCCGTTTAGCCCCATTTTCATCCCGTTCTTCTTCCTCAACATCATAGCCATGCCCTAACCCTATTATGCCCCATTTCTTGCCAAATTTGCTAGGATCTAAGAGAATTTAGGTGGGTAATTAGTCACGCATGTCTCTAAGTGTTGATTTTAGAAATTTGAAAGGTGAAAAATGGAATGGAATTTGATTTTCTACGATTGAAGGGAGTTGCTTGGAGTTTTGAGCTTGGATTAATGATTGTGGGTGGAAGCTATGTTTGGATTTCATGTTAAGTCATCTTTCCCCAATCGAATTTGATATTTTTGCCACGCTAGGGCTTTTACCCATCTATGAATAATAAATTTTGGTGGAAAATAATGGAAATTTGGTTATAGAATCATGGGGGAATGGTTAATTAGTTAATTACTATTATTTTGGATAGAAATTATGATTTATTCTTTGCTAGGGTTTTACCTAATTTATGAGTAGTGATTTTCCCATTTTAGTAGTTTATGTGTAATAATGATGGGGCAAATGTATAATTCATTAATTACTGTGTTTTGGGGACTTTTTTGAAAGAAAGAAATAGGATTTTGAATAAGGACCCAAGTAGGAGTTGAAAAAGGGTTTTGCGTATAGAGTGTTCAAGTAGCAAAATCATGGAATTAAGGACTTAACTAAGTTGTTGCTATGGTCATTGAGGTCAATTGCATGTGAATCATGTTGTATAATGATTTCATATGGTTAGACATGGAAATTCCCTTAAGATAATCTATTGAAATGTATGAATTAAATAGTGTCTATGTGATGTTTGAGGAAATACCTCAAATAAAATGCTATTGATTGATTCCACAGCAAACCTTGGATGGCTATGGAAAAGTATACTTAATAGATAGAAAATGATGTTAGGACTGATGGTTAAAGGATATTGATTAAGTTGTATGTGTTAATAAAATAAGTCTTGAAATGGTGGTTAGATGAAAACCTCCACATTTGAACCAATTAAAATGTTAGAATCAAATGAGTGATGATGCCCAACTAAAATACGTAATTGAGATAGATATTTGATATACATATGATGTGAATCATATCAATGTGATATATGTAGGGCTGTCTAAGTATGGAAGATAAGCCAAGTTAGGAATTGAAGAGAAGTTCTGAAGTTCCTTTTCATCCAGGTAAGTAGGCACCAGTTTCTTGTTTGAATGAATACATGAATAGAGATGAGGAATATCCCATTTATTTGTGTCTAGGCAAGTATGCTTTGGTTGGGGATACTGAATATCCCATATTTGTTTACGGATGACATTATTTGGTTTATCATGGATAGTTGGTATCCCTTGAATTGAAATACTTGGTGTTTTGTTTATGGCATGGTTATGTAATTGATGAGGATAGAGATTATCCCATACTATATAAATAATGTTTCATGTGAATTCCTAATTTGAAGGGGATAGAGAGTATCCCTTAATTTTTGTTTAAGAAGGGATGTTTTATATTATACAACTGTGAATAATGTTATATATGTGCTGAAGTGAGGATGTTGGATAGAATGGAAAGTATTGAGCATGATTATGAATGTTTTGAATCGAACACGTTATGTTATTGATTATTGATCATTGTTTTCTATTACTTGCCTACTTACTGAGTTGCCCGGACTCAAGCCTTCTTATTCTTATATTTTTAGCTTACAGGCGAAGTGAAGATTCTCAACTATGTATTGGGATTAAACCATGTGTAGAAGATGTTTAATGGTATGATATAATGTTAGGATTGGAATCCCTTTGTATATTTGTATAAGGGTAATTTGTACAATTGTATAAACTGCTAATGATGTATATTACCATGTAAGGGCATGTCATAATAGTGATAAATGTATATGATATTGGGATAAAATATGTTTATTGCCATCATGGGGCAGTGCAGGTTCTGGGTTGTGGGTAAAATGGGCTAGTTTATTGAGTTATGTTATTGTTTTATGATTATTAAATTTAAATATTATATATGATGATGAATGTACAGGTTTATAATCACATAATGCAAGATAGACTCTGCCAAAATTTTGATAGAATATTTCCCTTAAAAATAGAAAAATTATTAAGAAGGGGAATGGTAGTGTCCCGTATCGGACCCATTAGAAAACAATCTACAAGATGGCCAAAAGGCATAAGGTGGGGGTGTGGTATGCTATACAAACATACGCCACATAGGTGATCAACAAGCCACACAGGCAATGTACTCCACACAAGTGATCAACAAACCACACAAACAACGTATGCCACACAAGTGATCAACAAGCCACATAGGCATAGCCACCATGGGCATACAAGATAATGTAGCCACCATGGGCATATAATATAACATAGCCACCATGGGCATATCATATAAAATAAAACTATATTTAGCCATTAAGGTATGCCTATGGCAAGGCACAATACTTCATAAGCCATTGAGGCAAATCAATATCATACTATCATCAAGACACCATCATATGTCGTCACCAAGACATTATCATACACTATCATCAAGACATTCACGTCATGTCATATTATAATGATACTACCAAGACATAACCACACATATCACCATCTAGACATACTAGCACCTCGTTGATGTCACATCATATCCACACCCTATGGGTATCATATCGAACTCACATCATTATAACCATACTATTTGTAAGGCCTTGAAATTTTCAAAAATGTAAAATTTTGCTATTGTAAATTTTTGGTATTTTTGGTGGTTCGACTTGCTGTATAATTAAATTTATAAGAAAATTATTATGAAAAATATATGAAACCAAGTGGATTATAATATAAATATGAGGATGAATTTGGGAATATATTAAAGTGTGTTAAATAAATGATTTAAGTGAAAAAGTAAATGAATTTAAAGTGGTGGAATGCCGAAGGTGTAAATTTGGAAAATATTAAATTTTATTATAGAAAAATAGCAAAAATGGATGAAAAATACATATTAATGAGACAATGATGAGGGCATATATTAATTAATGATTTACAGGTGAAGAAAAATTGAAAATTGCATGTGGAAAGCTAAAAAATCAAGTTGCCGATAATTTTAGGCAAATTTTGGTTAAAATCAAATTTAATTTAGAAATAAGTAATAAAATTATGCAAATATTATATTTAATAGATGCATAATTAATTTGGATATGTGAATTATTAATTGAATGATTTACATGTGCCAAACATGAGGACCAAATAGGATTTTGAAAATCAAAGAAAAGTGCATGTGTATGAATTAAGTAGAGCATGGACTACACAAAAAATCAATATAAATATCAATGCAATAGCTATCCCCATCTTCTCCCAACGTGCAAGCACTTTCCCATTCCACTTTAACGTGGGTCTCTTTCCCCCATCATCCCAACTTGCAAATTTAGTGAATTTTGCTTCAAAGTATCACTAGTAAATGTTGATTCAAGTGGGTAATGGCTCTAGTTCCGGTAGCCTCTCAAATTTGAAGATTGGTTATTGATTAGTGGGACCCACTATAGGAGCTTGAAGATTAAGGTAAGTGTTTAAACTACTTTACATGTTAGTGATGTTTAGGAAGAAAATTCATGCAAAATCATGTGGAAAAATTGATGAAAAATCAAACCATAAATCACTAAGGTTTCTGGAAATTTTAAAAGGGGATATGGGGCAGTAATTAGAGCATTTGATAAATGATTAATGACTAATTAAAATTAGTTAGGGATTCGTAACTAAGTGTACAACTAGGTCCACACTAATATTTTTTTTTATGAAATTTAATGCAATTTTCCCACTGATTAGGCTATAAATTTGGAAAGAGATTAAAGCATTATTAAGGGTATAAATTAGAGTGTAAGGGCTATCCAAATTTCTCAATTAATTAAGGTAAGCAGGTAGTTGTTTTAAGTTATTTTAACTTTAATTTGATTTCTTTGAATAATTATAATTTGGGTACTTGTAATCTAAAATTTTTGTATATGATTTATAAGATTTTAAACATGCATGATCTAACCCATGCAACCATAATTAATGTATTATATTAACATGAATTAAATTGCATTGAAAATAATGGAATTTGGATGAATAGTGCCCTGATAGAATGCACTACCAAGTACCCCTCTTGACGTTGATTGAAACCCAATTTAGTGATGTGAGTTTGAAAAAAATAAAACTATGGGGTTAAAATGGATATGAATAAATACTAGCATATCAAATTTTATGAACAAATTCTACTGTTTGACCCCTCAAAAAAATATGAACATTAAATACCTTAAAAATGAGATGCTGATAGCATCCCACCTTTTGAAAATTTGCTTTATTTTTAATCTTCTAATTTTTTATTAATTTAATCTAAAAGTTTTATAATAATTTTATTGTATTATTCAAAATTGACGTAAAAATTTTGAGGGGCAAAAGAAATGTATAATTCTACCTAACTTTTTTCTTTATATTTTTATATTTTAATTTTAAATTGATCAATTTACATTATTTTGACCTAAAATTTGGCTTGAATATTTTTCATATTTTTGAGAATCTACAAAAACCTTTTTAGGTCAATTGGAAAATTATAAGGTAGTAAATAAGAATTCTATTTTAGAAATTATGTATATATATTCTATGCCCCTAAGAGTGCCGGTAAATTCCAATTTTGGTGCTTGATTGGCGCAGAACCTAGTATGGCTCATATATGTATTTTATGATCATCGTTGAGCCAAACTTTGTCTACCATGTGGCAAGGAGTAACCTGATTGGCCAGTGGGCTATTGAGTGGGCAGCCGGCACGGCCGAGTATTGCTATTGGCCTAGAAGGACTGATTGCTATGATTGTCCTAAGTAGCTTATGTAGGCGTGTTTATGGAGAACTGGTACTCTTGTGAGGCAATGAGGGTGGGGTACCACTGGATATAGCAGTATGGCTGTGTGGGCCTGGCAAGCTTCTAACCGGGAGTGCAAGAGTGAAAGGATAGTGTTCTGGTTTATGTGCCTCTCAAGGAGGAGTGTTTGAATGGTTGCAGAGTGTGTGGATGGTTGAAGAGTGTGTAGATGATTGTGGAGTGTGTGGCTAATTGTGGAGCCATATACTGGTGTAGGAGGTAGTCATGGATTGACAGATAATAAGGGCAGTATGATGTGTCGATATTCGAGCCGTTATTCACCGGTTAATTATGCATATAATATCATTATGAGTATGTGTATAAAATAATTAATAAGATGTTAACATTAAAATCTTAATGAACTTAGCCATTGACTAACTATGATATCCTACATATGGCATGGTATGTTTTACTTAGTTTCATTATTGTTTAGTGCTCTATTTACCACTGTTTATTACATTATTTACAATCATGTTTTCCCGCTTACCTGCTTACTGAGTTTTACCTAGACTCACCCTTTTATTTAAATTTTTAGTTGACAGGTCAGAGGATGGAGCCCAACAGGGTGTTGGGTCTCGTGACAAGGCTAGGCCATGACACCAGTAGAGGCTTTACTTCTTTTCAGGATGTATGATGATGTATATTATTGGATGGATTTTGGATATATATTAGACATGTATCATTACTTAGTTTTGCAGCATGTTATTTTATGGTGTGGGTGTATATGATCTGATAGCTAGGGTATAGTGTACCCCAATCTTGGTCTATGGGTGTTGTGGTGACGTGTGTTTTGGAGGCGATAGTTATCTAATTTGTGTAGAAAATGGTAGGGCGTAGAGGCGGCCATATTATATTCGCATATTTGAGGGTATTTGTTATATAATTATCATGGTTTAGCATGTTGTATATAGGATAACGGTAGTAAATCAGTGGAGATTCTGCTGAAATTTTCTCTAAATTTACCACTAGTAATGCTCCAGAAAGGAGGGGCATTACACTATCCAAACATTCGAATTCATAACCAGATCACATGCCACCCAAGCATCTAGATCAAATTAAAGTCACAAGTCATCACATTGCATTCCTATTCCACTACATCAGAATCCATCATGACCCCCATAGACTAGTCATACCTCCCATGACTCATTACTCACGATGGAATGTCATGTAATGACATAACAAAAGCATTTTAGTTGAACAAATAACCAAGCATGAATTTCAAAGCAAATACATGGAGGTATATAATTTCAACATTACAAATCATGATGCAATATATTAAATCTCAATCAAAACATGGTGCCCGTATGCAATCATGTGATACTCACTATCCCCATCAAGTCAAACATTCACGAGCTCATTTCAAAAGGAAAACATGTACATGCAACGGGAAAAGCCTACTTACCTCAAACACCTAAATTCCAAAGCAAAGCTCAATGTTTCCTACATGTATAACACATTTTGAGTTTAAATCCAACTGAATTCATACACTACACTTCTAGGTGAAATTTCAGTCAAGTCATATTTCTAGTTGTTTCCTTTACTCAAATACTCTACTTATGATCTAATTATCATCCCTAAACATCACCTTCCTCACTTCCACCATCAAGTAAGTTCAATAACATAAAATAGTCCTTAAATTGTCATTACAAACGTGATTCACTTAGTGATTTGTACTCCTCTTTAAGCTAGCAAATGGAGGGTCTTTACGCACCTTTCAACATAGAAATGGGCACAGGTTTCAAGTTCATAAACCCACTACTTTTTCCCCTCATTCATGCACCATTACAACCAACTAAACATGATTTTTAAGTGCCACAAAATATCCACATAGTTGGCCATTTATGGGGGCTTTTCTAAACACATTTCAACTGCAAAATTTTAATTTAATCAAGACCCTATTGCTGCCCATTTTTCAACCATTCCTTGTTCACACTTGTAATACGTCTAAAATACCATTAAAATGCCTAATTAGTAGTCAATTAGGAGTTGCATTGAAACCCTTTAATTACACTAGGCTTTTCATTGAAGCATTTTAAGAAATACTTGATATACATGATTTAACTTATCATTTTCAGCAACTTGTATCATATTCCATGCATTCCACATAACATAAAATATGTTTACACATGATTATCATTATAATAACATCATATATACATTAAGTAAGTTATAACTTAATTAATATTGCTGCCCACTACACCATTTACACATTTCATCAAATACATGATGTGCATCAACTTTAATTATCAATTTTCAACAAATGCATTAAGACTTACTCATTTCCAGTAATATTCAAATTATCCCTAGTATAATTAGCGCCAAATTAATATCATAAACAATGAAATTAATCACCAAATTCATTTCATAATTTGCCCATACACCATTCAAGCCCAAACAGCTACCTCCCATTGGTGTATTTCATCAAATAACTTGTGTGCATGAATGGAACCCAAATTTCAGTAGCATATACTCATATCTTAGTGTAATTTATAACACATTAGCATCATTAAACTACCCAATTAATTATAAATTCATCCAATGCATTGCAAATCATCCATTTACGCCCATACACCTATCACTTGTCCATGCATGTTGCTGTCCATTTCGTGGATAGCAACATATGGGGCTTAATCACACCCAAAACGTCCTAATAATGCTGCCATTAATATTTAATCAGATTCCCCCATGAAATCCCTAATTTGCTCATGCTATTTTTCCCCAAATAGCATCCATTATTTGCACCTAAACCCTAGTAAAGAGATTATGCAAAATTAAATTGGGAAAATTGTCTTACTTGATCTCTTGTAATGCTTCCTCTACAAAAATGAAATCTCCACCCCAAATCTCAAGGTTCCCTCTATTTATAGAAGAAAATAAAAATTTTCCCCTGATGATTCTCCTCCATGGATGTCCAAACAAATAGAAATAGCTTTCCTTCGTTGTGGTGATGATTTTCCACATTTTTAGAGAATTTTTTAGGTAGAAATTGGTGGGAAGAATGGATGTTTAGATTGGGTTCTAGGGCTAGTTGCAAAGGGGCGTGGGAAGAGAGGAAAGAGGGGAGGTGGGGAGATGGTGGAGCATTTAGGACTTCTTATTGGTGCACCGGTGGTACACTTTCAGTCCATGTACATGCACACCAATTTCTACCATAATTTCTTCATTTAAATGTGATAATTATATCATTTAATTATCCTACTCTTATGTACATTAAATTGAATAAATAATTTACCTCAAATAAATAGGAATAATTTCATTTAATCATGATTACAAATTATGACCCAATACTCACCTACTTGATAATTAAGCCTCAAGTGTCATATAAAAATATATTTCGTTTCTCACTTCATGTACACATTGAAAATTCCACATTATATACATGGCCTTGTCCCAATGAGTCTTTCATACAAATTTTTAAAATTATTTTTCATAAATAATACACAAAATTTCAAAATACCAAGCTTCATCTCATCATGGGCATCCTTAATTATCCACCTGGAATAGTTTTGGTAATTTGACCATAAGTTCCTTATACAGTTTTCAAATCATATAATTCTTGATGCATTAGAAAGATAATTTCAAGGGATATAACTTTTATGTTGACAACTTGTTCTAATTTAGCATTTATCTGTAAGTCGTTTGGCCTCAAAATGACACCTACATCATATTCAGCTTCTTTTTAACATGCACTTATGCTCAAAGCACAAATTAACTTCATATACAATTAATATCTATATATATATAATATTCCCATTTAGAAAAAAATTATTCCTCACCTCAAGTCATCTAATGAATACTCAAAATAAATCTTTATAAAAATTTTCCTTACCTAAGTCCCGGGGTATTACATTCCACCCCCCTTAGAAAATGTTTCGTCCTCAAAACTTCATAACACATTTGTGTAGTCAACCCTTCCATAACCACATTAGTTCTTCAAATAAATATTTATTTTACATAAGCATAAGATATTGTACCATTCCTTCCAGAGTCAAAACCTTAGCCACTACATTGGCTTTCCCTAGATGATACAGAATATGCTAGTTATCGTCTACCAATAGCTTCATGTTCAATTCTTTCAGATGAACATATATCTCACACTTTGTTGATCCATATCCACATGATACACTATAGGACACACCACATAAGTCATACCCCTCTTATCCATAATTCAGCACAAGGATCATTATTGTCAGTTTCAACCCCTAAGTTAATTGATGCTACTAGTATGGTCTCAATTGCCTCAACTGCCTAGAGGCATCAATTATCATCCTGTTGTTTTGCATTGAAGCATCATTATAAACAAAAAATCTCATGAAGATAATTCAATTCCTTTTTCCACATTAAGTTTATCACTTCCATAATAGGGATAAGTTTTGGCATCTTTCATTTAGGAAACTTCTAAGGATCATCTAAACCTCATTCAAAGTGCTCAATACCTTGGCCTCATACTTCACAACTCAACTCATACTCAAGAGAATATCAAATCTTTTTATGACCAATACAATCATGTTAGCATACCATTATCTACTTTTAATTCTTATACAAATATTAAAAAAATATAACTCAATAGCCATACTAACGAGTCTTAAAGGTGTTGATACTATCACCACCTCAATCATATAATATTTAAGCAAATCAGCATAACTTTCACATACCATAAACACAATGGAATAGGATACTCTAAGATCAAACAAAGAAATGCCCCTCTGACTTATCCTACCTCAAAGGGGTTTTCTCTTTATCCAATTTCTCTCTTGGTGCCATCACTGCACCAATTTAATGACACATAGTCATTAAAAATAAATAGATAGATGACATATTCAACTTATCAAATTAAGGTCTCTAATTTCAATCTCTAGGCTAACATTCCCTCATAATCCTATTGGTTCATAGACTTGTATTAGGAATGTCATTCTTTTACTCATCTATAGTAGCCATTGCCATCATAATTATAGGACTTATCTCAAATAACATATTCTCTGATACCATTCTGTAACACCCCACTCTTAGGGCATTGCATTCTTATATTCAAGAGAAGGATTCTACCAAAGATCCGGTAGAGTATCACCTAAAATATAAGGGTTCTACACCACTTCTCCAAACATGTATACATCACTAACATCAGCAATAAAACACAGCCACATGTGACACAGAATTGTAAGCCACATTGTAATGGCAAATGCATAACTGGACTAGTACGAAAATCCATCCATACACATCAATTTTTCACTATGACATGCTAATACATCTCAATATACATCATTTCAAGTCTTTCAAATACCAGATATGCATAAATTAAATTGTTCAAAATAGGATTCTAACATACCAAATCACCAACCAACATGAGGATCACCATATTATCCCAATCATGAGCACCAACCCCTGTTTGGGCTCCATCGCCTGACTTGTCAACTAAAAACCATGAATAAAACAGTGTGAGTCCAGGCAAACTTAGTAAGTAGGCAAGGTAGAAAATAATAATCAATAAATTAGTGAAATAACATGCTTAAGTCCATAAAATCAAAAACATGGGTAGATTCATAATATGCAAAGGTGCATGACAATTCAGCATGTCCCCATGATAATAATACACATGTACTCATTTATGAAATACAATTCTTTAGGATTAGACACATCCTCAGAATACATTGTCATTAACAAGTCATCCTCACAATCAGGACTTATATACAACCTGACCATCAAGGCATCCTCATAATCGGGACTCAGACACAACCACGCCATCAAAACATACTCGTCAAGATATGTTCATTATCAAGACCTCATCTTCAAGCCATGCTCGACATCAAGACTCACTAGGATCACAAATTCACTAGAGATCAATGTATCTTACTCACAAGTTATCAATCACCAGTACTCCAATATCATGTACCAAGCCACCCAGACATAAGCTATTATGGCATAAAAGAATATTAGCCACAAGGGAAAAGCTACGCCACACGAGTGATCAATAAGCCACATAGGCATAGCCAACATGGGCATATAAGATAATCTAGCCATGATAGGCATATCATATAGCATAACCATCAAGGGCATACAATGTTTAAAACCACCATGGGCATATAATGTTCAAAACCACCATGGGCATACAACATAACCAAAGCCACCATGGGCATATAATATGTGAGGCCTAAAAATCTTGTGGCAATAAATTTATATTATAGCCAGAGATTAATACAATATGCATAAAAATTAGGAAGTAAGAAGTGGAAAAGAAGCATAAGTATGACTAATGAACTGAGTATTATGATGACTAGGAAAGAATTTTAGTGGATAAAAAGGTCAGAAAGTAAGATAGGTGGGCCACATGTGCTCTTGTCTGGATTCACTGCCCGAGTACCATGGGGGTGGAGCTTTAAATGCTCCACCAGCCCCAATTCTCAACCACTTACATGCAACCCTCTTCCTTTTCTCCCTAAGCTCCAAAAAATTACAGAATTTAGAGGACTTGTTGTTAAACTGCTGGAAAATTGATGGCAGCTGATCCAGTGACCCTCTAGCATCGAGAGAACACCGATCTTAATGGATTTAGGGTTGTAGGATTGAAGGAAAATTTTGATTTTTGCTCCATAGCTCAGATGTGGGAATTTCGATCAGAGGAAATCAATTGGCAAGTGATTTCTAGTGTTAATTAGACATTTTGGTTAAATTGATTCCTTTAATTTAGTTTAAGGAGTTAATTTAGGAATTAGAAGGGTTAGAAAATTTGGTATAAACATGGAGTGGGCAATTGATTGAAGGTTTCAAATGTAAATGAGAATATGGAGTTAGTTAAATCATGCTTAATTATGATTTGGAGCAGAAACCCTAACTCCTCCATGATTAAAAGTGTGAAAATCTGAAGTTGCCCATGCAGTGTTTGATAAAAAGACACTTAGAAGGGGGTAGTCTAATTGTCCTTTGTATTTGCCTCATTAATTGTTCCTTAATCAAAAATTGAATTGAGTATCTAAGTAAACATTAGTAGAGCCTACATTATAAACCAAAAGTAAGATTTAGACTAATTGTGATTCATAAGTAAATTTCTCTTTAAATGTTGATAACAGGTATGTCTTGTGTATAAAATAAGTAAAGTGGTGACATAGCTGTGGAAGTAAGAAACCTAAAGTGAAAGAGGGCTTGACTTTGAATCTTAAGATAAGCAAGTTACTTATATAAATTTTCTATATTTATTGATGTTTTGAATGAAAATTTATGAATTCTAGGCATTTGGGTTGAAATTGGATAAGTATTTTATGATATATTTGTATTCTTGAAAATGATTAAGATAGTATAAGAGTTATGAGGATCATAAGTTAAAGGAAATAATACAAGTATAGCATAATGACATGGTGCAATTTGACATGACTATATGAGTTAAAATATGATTAGAGGAATGTGGAGAATTCAATTGATATACAAGTGAAAAGGATAAAATTTTTTAAGTATGTAGGTGAGATATAATCAAACATAAATCAAGTCTAAAAGGAAGAGTGAATTATGGCAATCAATAGCGAAAATAAAATTTCATGGAGTCCAAAAGACAAGGGATAGACATCCGGCGCTGCCGGCACCCATCCTAGCACCACCAACGCTGGCAATGTTAAAGAATCACCAAGGAGATAGATAGGTGGTGCTAGTACGTTGATGTGCAGCCTATTTTAATTAGTGGATTTTCTTGTTGTGTATTGATTATCTTATTAATTATATGTATTTATTATATTTATATTATTGAATGTATGTTTTAAGAAAATAATTTAAGGGAAAAATAATAAATAAGATGTTATGTTAAAGAATGACATAAGGATAAATTATTTGGGATTAGTAAAGTAATTTGACATGCATTGGAGAGCATTAAATTATTGAAACTTTTGTATTATGATTGAAAACTAAGTGGAAAGAGATGTATGAAATAATTAAGTGGAATACCTACCGAAATGTTAGTTATGTGAAATTGGGTTTAAATGCCTGCTAAGAGAATTCTTTGGTTATTTAGCCCATGAATGGGCTTTGTTTGATATTGTTGCCTTCATGGCGAAGAGGTTAGCCTGTTGGTTGTGTGACTCTTCTAATTACTTAGCAGGTGTGAAAGGAGAACTTACTATCCCTAAAAATGCAGTGAGGGCAAGATACCCCGATTATTAGTCAAGAGTCTCGTAACACTCATAAACAGGATTGTAGGGAAAGGCTGGATCACACTAAATTTGTATGAAAGTTGCATCCATATGTTTGTGGCTATGTCCACTTAGAATGTGGTTGAAACCACTTGGTTGATGACCTCCCGAGCATGGTATTGGATTATGGTAGGCAAATTGAAGAGGGGATATTGGTAGGATGAAATAGAAATAGATATAATTTCAATATGAGATAAAGGGATTGGATATGATGGATATTTTAAGAGACTTCTAGGAGGAATCTTTATTATCACTGGTAGAGAGCAATAGTTTCAATATGATATTTCTACCGAAATAGAGAATATTATCTTGTACTTACCAATTTTGTACGTTATTAATGATTCAATCCATACCCAATTACTGAGTGCTCGGACTCACATTATTTTAATATGTTTTAGGTGACAGGCCAGAATACAGAGTACAATGAGGGGTTGGAGCTCAAGAAATAGATAAACAATGAAGTTTAGAATTTTATATTCTTTTGCTTTATTTTGATGCCTCATTTTGGAATGTAGTAAAAATGTAAATATGTAAATTATGTCAAAAATGTAAAGTTAAAATATGCATGTCATTATTGTAATATTTGTAAATAGGCTTCCATACTCTACTTTTACAGTGCGATACTTTTACAGTGTGATTATGATTCTAGGCATCTATAGTGGTTGGAATGTCTCATACAGGTTTAATACAGGTTCATGAAGGTAAGTTCAGGGTATTGAGATTATTGTATGATTTTGATAATAACAAAACTTGTCTTGAGACTTGATTTATGCTAATGATGCTTTTAGTATAGGAAGCTTAAAATGCATAAATATATGCTTGAGTTATGCATGGTTTGTTGGAATATCATTCATTCAAGCATATATATAAGTGTAGAAGGGAAATTATCTTGGTCCATATTATTTTTAACCTTGTTTATAATGCCTTGGACCATATGCTAGTGTGCCTCAAAGAATTATATTTTTGAATGAAAAAGTATGGGTGCTTGAATGAGCTTATAAATACAAAATAATAATTTAAAGTACATATCCATGCTTTACAACTTATACAAATATCATATGGATAATTATATTATAGTTTACAATGAAAAATGTCAAGCTAACAATGTGGCAAAAAGGTAAAAATTTTTAATTTGTAGGACTTAAGAAAAATGAGTATAGAAAACATATTCAATGGCATTAAGGCTTAGGCAGGCAAAAAAGCAAAAGATGAAGTGTCGTAACAGACAAAGCATGAATGAAAAGGACTTGGCTATTTCCATTCATCTGTCAAAGTGGAAGATTATATATGATGGATTTAAGACAGTATGCATACAATAGACTTCATCTATTATAAGCAAGCCACAGTTGAGCCAATGGTCATCTGATGAGAATAGACATAGGTGGAAGGAGTGAAGATTTTCTAGTAGAACAAAAACTTTATCTACCATCAATAGACAAAGTAGAAAAGCAAGAATCGCATGGTAAAGCAGAGACTTCATCTATCACAAGTTAGCCAATGATAATTTTCTATTAACAGATAAAGCAAAAGAAGCAAGGACCATCTGGCAGAGCAAAGAATTCGCTAGTGATCTTCTATTGTTAACAGACAAAGTAGAGAAATATTCATTTAGACGAAGGTGTGAAGAAAACCTATCTATGATCCAATATTTTATCTGTTAATTATAATAGACAAACCCAATAGATGAAGTGCTAAAGCAATAAGACATTTGTGCCTCTACCAGCAATAGACAAATCATAAGATAAAGAACTTGAACAGTTGATTCGTCTGGCAGCAATAGAAAGGATGATTCATCTACCACTTACAAAAGACAAAGACAAAGGAAATTTGTCTTATGGATAGCTAGACAGATACTTCATCTATCATAAGTAAAAGATAAGCAACGGTCAGAATGAATAATTAGTCTTCACCAAGCATTAATAACTATGTTTCTATATTAATGAAAGAGGCAGCCATTGCAGTAATAACTTGACCAAAGCTTATTGAGAAACCTGAAACCATCTTCTCCAAGGTTGGCTCTATAGGCATTCTAGCATTCGAGGATTAAGCAGAAGTCAGAGAATTCAAAATACACCAATCAGAACGGTCTTCTACATTAATGCTGCTCATCTACCTCTATTCTCTACATTTAATGGAACCCATCTTCTCCAATGGATAGATTTTTGAGAAGAGTTATTTAAGGTGATATGATGGGACATTTCAAAAAAGGGGAAGGAGTTGAAGAAGAAAAAAAGATTGAGCCTAACACCTTCCACAAATCTTTGCATCCCTAGGCCAAGAGTTTTAACCTTCAAGTATCATTCAAGAGCTTTATTTTGTTTATTCATTCAAGGCCTACTTCTTCAATATATCCAAGGGAGATCTTATGTGCTACAAGGAGTTACTCAAAGATCAAGTTCTCTCAAAGGATCATCAAGGAGCCTGAAGGTTCACCTAATGAAGTCTCCCAAGTGTTTTCACTCCAAGTGCTACAATGATCAGAGAACTTCAATGCCACATTAACACTACATCAATGGAGTTCAAAATCACTATAATATGCTTATTGTTTTATCATTTGTATTTATGCTTTAACTGTGGGTACTTATCAGCCTAGTTAGAGGCATATTCATGTATTCAAAATACCTGCAAAGGTAGAGTTTTTGGTTAGCTCATGAAACCAAAGTTATGCCCCCTAGAGCTGAAATTTAGAATAGTATTAAGGACACTTGTTTACACCCCCCTAGAGCTAGAATCTAGAAGAGTGTTGAGGACACTAGTTTATGCCCCCTAGAGCTAAAATCCAGAAGAGTGTTAGGGACACTTGTTTTCGCGGGGACACTATTGTATTTCCATTGTATGGGGTATAGTGGAACCCAAGGCATAATGAGTATGTGCTCTTGGAAGAGTGGCCATAGGGATAGAGTTTTCAAACCACTATAAAAATCGTGTTGTTTGTGTGTGCTGATTGTGATTGCTTTTCTCTCCTTGCACCTTACTGCTTTATTATTTATTTCATATTGCACAACACATAAGTATGAAAGGAGGAAAAATAGTCTTATAGGGGTTGAGCAAGAAATTTTTTATAAACCCAATTCACTCATCCCTTCTTAGGTTAAGCCACCTTATGGAAACCAACAAGTGGTATCAGAGCGATCTACATAACTAATTATAAAGATCCGCATGACTAACCCAATACTATCATCCTTTATGTTCTGCGAAGGATATTCCACCTCTCAACTTCCATGTTATGATGGATTCGTTTATGCATAATGGAAGAGGAGATTGGAAATTAGTCTTATGGCCAATGACATTGATTCATGGAAAACTACTTTTATTGGCTTTGTTGAGAATGAAGAGAGAGCACAGCAAGATAATGTCAAGGCAATGGATGCCTTGCTACATGATCTTTGCCCTACCATTTGCAACTTTGTTTTAACCTATAAAAGTGCAAAAGAAATGTTAGACAGGCTAAAGGCAATTTTTAAGGGGCAAAATAATTTGCTGCAAGATGATACTAATCTTCCCATTAAGCCAAATATGAGTGCAAGAAAGCAAGTAGAAGAAAAGGAGGAGAAACCTCTAACAAAAAAAGACTCATGGGTTGAGGGGGAGCAACCCAAAGAAGAGGAAGAAGAAAAGAAGGTTGATCAAGTTCCAACAAAGGGAAAATGGCTTCTTGATAATGGATGAAGAAGATGTTTAAAGAAGCTAAAGACAAAGGAAAGGTAGGTGTAGGTATGGCAACTCAAACCCAAATTCCTCTATATTCTTTGAATGTCCATACTTAATCCATTTACTCATTTGTTTCTAATATGATTTTATTTGTATAGACTGTTAAAGTTTAGTTTAGAACAACCTAAATCAAATAAATTCATGATACAAAATTGAAACATAAATAAAATGTTAGAAATATATGTGAAAAAGGGAACATGTATATAAGAAGCAAACAATCTAAGTAATGAACAACTTATTCAAAATGATGAAGTAAATATCATCTTGTTGTGCAGTCTAAATTCTCAAATGTATACTATTCTATATTAAAAGAAATTGCACTAATTGTTGCATAAAGCTCACATCTGATTGATTTTGCTAATGAAAGAAAAAGTGCAGAAATCTTTCAAGTCCATGCAGGAAAAGCTTGAAATGGGTACTTATAAGAAGGAGAATGATGAAAAATCAATGTCATCTTCTCGATCCACACTTTCAAGCTGAAGGAAGAAAAAGGAAGCAACCGAATCAATGATTGTCCATCAAACTAAAGTTAGTCTCAAACAAATGCAAAGCAACATGCATATAATAGACTTTATCTATCATAAGTAAGCTAACAATGAATAACCCACTTTATCTGGGAACATGAAGAGACAATTCGTCTATCATGAGTCATCTGCACCGTAAGGATTCATCTGTTACTTATCATAGACGAATTAAGAGATAAACAACATGAAGAGATGATTCATTTGCACTAACTAGATTTGTCTAATATTCATCTTAGACAAATTAAAAGACAAAATGAATGGAGAGATGAATGGATAGTTAGACAGATACTCTGTCTGAAAAATGATTCCAAATGGCAAGTGTTTAAATGAGGAATTAGGCTTGAGAACTTTAGTTATGAGCTCAACTATAAAATGTACAAGTGATAAAAGAGATAAGTTTACAACTTAATACATTTATTAAATTAATGGAATCTATACTTTACTAGTTTATACATTTTACATGTCTCTGAAAACGACTGCCTAAAATTTGAATGGATATGAATTCATTATTTCTGAACTAAATCATTCTGAAAATTTAAATTGGTATGTAAAATAACTAATCCTTAATATAATTACAGTCCCAAGGCATAATCAAGCCTATTTGGGAAATCTCATGGCTTAAGGTCTTGAATAAGCATTTTATGCCTAGCCATTCCTTCTGCAATAATCATTAAAGCTTGAATCCCCAAGATTGAACCAACTAACAAAATAACTCAAATCTTTATGAATGCTTAAAAGTTATGCTTATATCATGAATTACTGCATCTTATTTTTTATTCCTACCATTCATGACCATAATGTTTGTAAGAATGTTTGATCATATATATCTTAAAATCGTATAACGAGGAAATTCAAATAATATGTGATAGTTGTTTCATCCCAAATTGTTTTCTGCAATTTTCATATCATCTGGAGTAGTCTTTAGTATTTTGATTATAACTTTCTTGTATGAACTTGGAATTAAGCAATCTTGATTCCATGGATAGAAAATTTCAAGGGCTACATCTTTCTTATTGATCATTTTTCCTAAATCAGCCTCTATCTTGAGTCATGAGCCCTTAAAGTCACATCTTGCTATAAATGAATTAGTAGACAAAGTGTAGTTCTAGAGATAGTTGCACTATTTTAACTATAACTTTATACAAATTCAGAATTAAGTGATTCTTAATGTATTGGAAAGATAATAACAAAGGATACAACTTTTATGTTGAACACATTTTTCAAATCTGACTCCATCAATACCAAAATTTGCCTAAAAGTAACACCTTATTTTTGCAATCCTTAGTTTCTCTTTTTACAACCTTTGATATTTGAAATAGAAATAATACTCTCCTAAGTGCTTATTACATATGAAATGATGTGTTTGTGATATTTAAAATGATTTTTTCATCATCATGATTAAATGAAAAACATTAAACATTTATAAGAGGTAGAATAGGTTAGAAACTGAAAATCAAAAAAACTATAGGAATAAATGTTTCTTAGTGAACTTCTCAAAAAATTACAAAATGAAAAATCATGAAAATTAGGTGTTCATCTCTGGAATCAAGATGAAGAAAGTAAAAAATGTTCAATTCCAAAGTAAGCGATCAGACTTGAAAAATTTACAATACATATATCAGTGATCCGACCTTAGAAAGTCACAAAATTAAATATGAAAGGCTAGGAATCAATGCAATACGTATGTGATGAGTCTATACTGTGGTCTCTTACAAAAATTCCTTAGTGAGCAAATGCTATGTTGAAAACTGAGATATAGTTCATTAGAAGATTTTTTTCAATTGATAAGGTGCAAAAATTATGATATGAATTAAAGGAATATTTTCATAAAACACCCTTGGATAAAATTTCATAGTGAACTTTAGTTAAGTGATATAGATGGCAAATAGGCCTCCATCTATTCATCAACTTTAAATTATTACATCATCAGTTAAGGTTCTCCCTATGAATTCAAATATAGCAACAAATTACATTTGTTGAGCACCTTTCTTTGGAGATTTTAATAGAGATTTCGTTCATAGTTATATCTCTCAGTTTCCCATCTTAAAAGAATGTAAGAGAGTTAGGTTATGCAGAGGTCACTTAATAATCAAAATAATAGAAATCTCATTCTGATACATGAGATGCTCAACCTAAAAACATCTAGGAATCACAAACAAAAGAGAAAAACAAACACAACAACTAGGATCATGCATTGTATATCATAACAATTGAATAATTAAAATGATGTGTGAAAGATGTGGTGAAGTTCCTTATGTAATCTCTTTATAAGATATGATGAATGAAACTGTTTAGAAATAATATGAATATCAATTTGGTGCCCTTTGTGTCTGAATAAAAATTATGATTTTGATGCATCCTTGAAATGGTATATGAATTGATATATGCTTGAAATTGATTTAAATATCTTTAAAACTTCAATTACAATTATCTCATGTTTAAATGTTTCCCATGACATGAATTTGTCCTTTATATTGATAAAAACTTATGCTTATGATTTGTATGGGTGCATTATTTAGGGACACAACAAGTAAATTTTTCTTCATCCAAATTCTTCTTCATGTTCACAATTATGCCTGAAAAATCCTATCCTCTAGACAAAAAGTGTCAGACAAATGATAGAAGCATTGTTTAAGGAAGAAGAACTATTGTAGACAAAAAAGGGAGGAGAGTTTGGGAACAAAAGAAAACTTAGGAAAGAATGGATATTGCATTACATTTCTCTGCTTTGTATGCCTTGATATAACAAACGGTAGTAGAACCTCTTTGATGAAGGTATTGATCATGTACCATGCTCCTAATTGTATTTACCTATCCTATCTTTGAGCTATTAAGGGAGAGACATGTCCTATTGATTTTATACACCTTTTTGATGCTAATAAAAAGGGAGAGAAAATGTAGAAAGACTTGTTTAAGGAATTGGGATGGTATTAGGAAGGACGCTTATCATAACTTGCACCTAAGAGAAGAATAGCATCATATGTCATGACCTATCTTTATCAAACTCCATAAGATTACACATTCCAATTAGATAGGGGGAGTTTGCTATTGGCTTATTAGCATGTCCTTCAAATGTCACAAGTCTCCAAGTTTTGTCATCATTAAAAAGGGGGAGATTGTTAAGATTATTATATGATTTTGATAACAACAAAACTTGTCTTAAGACTTGATTAATGCTAATGATGCTTCTAATATAGGAAGCTTAAAATGCAGAAATATATGCTTGAATTATGTGTGGTTTGTTAGAATATCATTCGTGAAAGCATATATATATATGTGTGTGTGTAGAAGGGAAATTATCTTGGTCCATATTATTTTTAACCTTGTTTATCATGCCTTGGACCATATGCTAGTGTGCCTTAAAGAATTATATTTTTGAATGAAAAAGTTGGGTGCTTGAATGAGCTTATAGATACAAAATCATGATTTAAACTACATATCCATGCTTTATAACTTATGTAAATTTCATATGGATAATTATATTGTTATTTACAATGAAAAATGTCAAGCTAACAATGTGGAAAAGTGTAGAAATTTTTAAGTTACAGGACTTAAGAAAAATGAGTACAGAAAACATATTCTATGGTGTTAAGGCTTGGGTAAGTAAAAAAGCAAAAAATGAAGTGTCATAACGGACAAAACATGAATGAAAAGGACTTGACTGTTTACATTCATCTTTCAAAGTGGAATATTATATCTGATGGATGCAAGAAAATATGCATATAATAGGCTTCATCAATTATAAGTAAGCCACAGTTGAGCTAATGATCATCTAACGAGTAACAGACAAATCACAAGACAAATAACTTGAATGGTTGATTCATTTGGCAGCAATAGAAAGGATGACTCATCTACCACTTACGAAAGACAAAGACGAAGAAACTTTGTCTTATGGATAGCTGGACAGTTACTTTATCTATTATAAGTAAAAGATAAGGAACAGTCAAAATGAATCGTTGGTCTTCACCCAACATTAATAATGATCTTCTTATTTTAACGAAAGAGGTAACCATTGCAGTAGTATCTCGATCAGAGCTTATTGAGAAACCAGAAATTATCTTCTCCAAGGTCAGTGCTGCAAGCATTCTAGTATACAAGGATTAAGCAGAAGTCAGAGGATTCAAAATTCAACAATCAAAACGGTCTTTTATAATAATGCTACTCACCTCTATTCTCTGCATTCAATGGAACCCATCTTCTCCAACGGTCAGATTTTTTAGAAGAGTTATTTAAGGTGATATGCTGGGAGTTTTCAAAAAAAGGGAAGGACTTGAAGAAGAAAAAGAGATTGAGCCTAACACTTTACACAAATCTTTGCATCCCTAGGCCAAGAGCTTTTACCTTCAAATATCATTCAAGAGCTTCATTTTGTTTATCCATTCAAGGCCTACTTCTTCAATATATCCAAGGGAGATCTTATGTATACAAGGAGTTACTTAAAGATCAAGTTCTCCCAAAGGATCATCAAGGAGCTTGAAGGTTCTAAATGACGAAGGCAAATCAACCAACAAGAAACTCATTCAAGTTTCCCAAGTGTTTTCACTCCAAGTGCTAGAAAGATTAGAGACTTCAATGCCACATCGACACTACATCAATAGAGTTTGAAATCACTATAATGTGCTTATTGTTTTATCATTTGTATTTATGCTTTAACTATGTATACTTATTAGCCTAATAAGAGGCATATTCATTTACACAAAATATTTGCAAAGGTAGAGTTTCTGGTTAGCTCATGAAACTAGAGTTATGCTCCCTAAAGCTAGAATCTAGAAGAGTGTCGGGGATACTTATTTATGCCCCCTAGAACTGGAATCTAGAAGAGTCCCCCAGGAGCTAGAATCTAGAAGAGTGTCGTTGACACTTGTTTATGCCCTCCAAGAGCTAGAATCTAGAAGAGCATTGGCAATACTATTGTATTTCCATTATACGGGGTATAGTAGAACTCAAGGCACAGTGAGTAGATGTAGGGATAGGGTTCCTTAACCACTATAAAAATTGTGTTGTTTGTGTGTACTGATCATGATTACTTTACTCTTCTTGCTCCTTTATTATTTATTTCATATAACACAACACGTAAGCACAAAAAGAGGGAAAATAATCTTATAGAAGTTGAGCAAGAAATTTTTTATAAATCGAATTCATCCCTCCCCTCTTAGGTTAAGCGGCTACGGGAACCAACACAAGGGAGGCCATGTCCGTGGGTACTCCTATTACTGCTTTCATAACGTCTGAATAAGACAGGGCATTACATAATATTATATAAAAATATAATTAGCCACTAAGGCATATCTATGACATGGCATAATACATCATAAGCAACTGAAACAAATCAATATCACACTATCATCAAGGCACCATCATACACTATCATCAAAAAATTATCATGCACTATCATCAAGACATTCACATCATGTCACATTATAATGATACTACTAAGACATAAACACCCATATCGCCATCCAGATCTACTCACACCTCATCGATGTCACATCATATCCACACCCTATGGGTATCTATAAGGCCCTGAAAATTTCAAAAATATAAATGTTCACTCTTGTAAAGTTTTAGAAATTTTTACAATGCGGCATACTGTACAATTTAATTTTTGAGGAAGTTTATTATCAAAAAATTATATAAATGGATGAAATATCTACATTAATGTGAGGAGGATGAGGATATATGTGAATAAGAATTTTAAATTGGAAAGCCAAAACAATCGAGTTACCAGTAATTTTTGGCAAATTTTAGTTAAAATCAAAAATGCAATAGCATTCCTCATCTCCCCATCGTGTAAACAACCTGCTCATGCCCTCTTCTTGTGAAGCT